>CAUYRT010060432.1:20000-72814 GCA_963574885.1 Lepilemur ruficaudatus
TCTTACCTATCCATTATCACCCAGCTGGGGGGAGCTGATTATTCTTTAGGACACTTCAGCTTTTAAGCAGGCAAGTAGAGAGATGTTAAACTAAGAAGTTTTCATTCACAGACTATACACTATTCAAGCAAGGAAAGATATCTCCTAACTCTTGATGAAGGCTTGCCATTTTGGTAAGAGTGAGTGTATAAGAAGTAGTTATGGGATTAATGTACTTTTTACATAGCTTCACCCACATTCTTTGGTGGCTACTGATTACATCTCCCTTCTCAACATTTAATTTTGGTATTAATTTTTTTTGAAACTTCTTATTGGGCAGGGATGTGTTCACGCTTCTTTAAATGCTGATGCCTAGGAGCAGGTCAGTCCTACTTGGTATCAGAGCACTTCAGTTCACAGGAGGAATTGCTTCAAGCTGATACAGAAAGCAGTGTTAAGAAGACTCACAAATACTTTCTTTTAAAAGTCTTTTTTATCATATATCTTGAAAGATGAAAGAAGTTAAGAAGACCAACAACAACAAAAAAAAAAAAAAAGGAAAGAAAGAAAGAAAGAAAACAACCCAAACAAACACAGAACAAGAAAAAGTGTTTTCATTTCCCAAGGGTTGTTCTCTGCAGAGAGATGTGCTTCATGAAACTGTAAGCACCTTTTGTGGTATGGTTCAGAAAAGAGTTGTAGCCTCAACTCTTGAGCAAGAATGTTCCTAGAGATGTTAATGGTACATATCTGACTATTTGCGTGAGCCATATTAAAATGGTCCGGGGACTGCGAATTGGTATACATTGACTTTGTCCTGAAAGTTGCAGGCACTGTTTTCTGTTCTGTGACTCTATGGCTCCCCACTGCCGTATCAGGAGTGAGATCCTAAATGTATTTGACCATGACCCACTTATTCCACTTGCCAGTGATTAACAGACTTAAAGAAAAACAAAACTTTTAAAAAAGAGAGAGAGACAATAACAACATAACAATTATCTAGAAACAAATGATAAAGATAAAACCTAACAGTAAGTCCATAAATATTTTGGTGGCTGTAAGAACAGCTGCAATTGAAAACTATATCTGCTTAACATTTCATTGATGGTGTGCTGGTAACAAAGTGTTTTTTATGCCCAAACTTGTGCCCTTGTCACGTGTAGAACAGCCAAGAGCCAAGCAATGGTTGGTAGTCAGATGTTTTAGCAGAATTCTGAATTAAGGGAGTTAGTAAACTCTAGTCACATGCTAATTCAAATTTTCAAAGAGCAAATTTTAACAGCACTTTCTAAGTTGCTAGTAATTAGCTTTTAATGGTATGTAAAAATTAAAACCTATGAAATTGAACTGTCAGGAAAAATTATTAAAGAATTCCAGTTTTAAAAATCAGATAATTTATCCAGAGAGCTTCAGCAATCCCCTACTGAGCCATAGATTATACTATAGATTGTCATAGATTGACCATGACAATATTAACATTGAATATGTGCATTAGCATAGATTGCATAACAAAATATACTTAATGTGTCTATGTTTTATTTAAGTACAGTGTATACATATTTCAAGACTATAGACCTCATGACAGCAATATGTCTACAGCAGGAAAGAGCAAGGGATACTGTAATTAACATGCATCTTATTTACACTTCTTTTATGCAAATCATTAAATAAATCATTTATTTAATTCAAGGTAGACGTTCTTTCTATAAATATGTAATCCAGTTGGGAAAAAAATGAAAGTCTTAAAAAAAAATCCTATAATACAGAGTGTCCAATAATTAGTTTAAAGTGTGCTATTGACATTTGTGAAGAAATGATTTATTTTATAAATTGTAAATTATAGCTAGGTAAGTTAATATCTTTGGAAAAAAGATTATGAAGAAGAGCATAGGAGATTTAGGAAACACATTGGAAGAGAGGAAAGGCTAGAGAATCAGGGCAGTATAGGGTCGAAGGAAGGACAAAGGAGTGGAGAAAATTCTCATCAGATTCTCTGAGAAACTAAAAACAATGAGAAAAGACCATTCTGAGATGAAGTGGTGAGGAGTGAGGGTGTGGGATAGGGAGGGCCAAACCCAGATTGCTGGAGGTTAAGAATAGAAGAGATGGTCAGAGTGCGGACAACAGCATTCATTAGGAAAGCTTGGCAGTGTCAGATGAGAGAAAGAATGACATATTATTAAGTCTTTATTGATGCTGTCCCCTCACATTGAACTTGACTTTCTCTAAGTCCTTTTGCACTTAATGAAGCAGTGCTTTATTATTTTAGAAAAGCATTTCCAAGCTTGCCTGATCATAAGATTCACTGGGCACCTAATAAAAATAGAGATTCACAGGCTACACTTAAATGTAGTAAATAAGAATCTCCAGTGATTGGACCTGGAAATGTATATTTTTTTAATAAAAGAAACCTAGGTCATTCTTGTGATTGGGTAAGTTTGGGAGACACTGTATTAGCACATGAAGTTGTAGGGGAGAAAAAATATGTTTTTTTCTCTATGCTTTTGAGTTCTTAGATGGGACCCCTGTAATTAAAAAAACAGATTAAAAGTAAAAGAAGTTTACTAATATGTATACTTCATATATACAAGAGAGAAAGCTCAGGGAAAGAGTAACTCTCAAAGATATGGCCTAGAACTTCTACTTATATAGTGTCTTCAACTAAAACAAAGAAAAAAGGGTGTGGGAAGGCAAGTTATGGAAAGTTAACTGGGAAAAGCAAGGTAAACAAAAATAAGGTCATTAAGCAGATTTAAGTCTATGCTGTCTCCATTGATAAGAGTTTCATGATTCGGTCATTCTCTTTCTGATACATATAGGGAGATACTCCTACAAAGGGATATTTTTGTTATAAATGTAAATTTCCTTACAGAACAGTAATTCTACTCTGTTTCCAGAGCTTCTCTGTGCTTGCTATTTCTTAAAATAATCAACTCAAAGTAATCCTTTTATGTCAAGGAGGCATATTTAAGGTTGGCATATTCTGGTTTCCTACAAAGTCATATCATAAGGTTGCCTTTTCTGCTAATGAATTCACATTTTAAGATTTGCTTAGCCAAGAATTATATATTCTTTGTGCACATAGACTGTGCCTTATAGTTCTTTTGTATTCCATAGAATAATGATAATGTCATGTTAAAGTGGACATGTGTAAAAAAATTGCATTGATTAGCTAAGTTTTATCTTTTACAAGTGAATATTATTCATCATTCCAGTGCTTGATGGAGATTTTTGAGCATGTCTGTATCAATGGTTCCTTATAAATTCAGTGTCATACAAACTATGTTGCTTCCTGGTGGCTTTACATATTCTTTGCAAACATCTTTATATAAATTATGTGGAGGGATTCTCAGAATAAACTAGAAGAGGGCCCTTTCAAAGACAGGGACTATTTTGCTAACATTTGAATCCTTGAATCTGCTTCTGAGAGAAAAAAAAGCCAAGTCTGGAAATGTATTTATTCCGTATTATCCAGATACACTGACTATATTGACTAAATACCTTAGGCAATTTTTCAATTGTGCATAAACCTTCCTCTGATATTTTTGTCTATTTGTTCAAGTAGAGGAGAACATTATTATTATTAGCACCTCTTACCCTGGGGCAAATTTGCAGTTCTTTGTGAATGTTCAGTTTTTTATTCACTCAGCACAGCACATATTTTTTGAGCAATTATTATGTTCCAGGCATTTTTCCAGGCCATAGACACATAGCCAGGAATAAAAGAAAGAAAGTGCTTGCTCCCATGGAACTCACATTCTAGTGGGAGAGACAGACAGTAAATAACCAAATTAGCATAAGTCAGTGCACTCAAGAAACAAAAAGTAGGGTAAGGGGGTTGAGGAGGCAGAGTGAACTTGGGGGTTATTTTAAATGAGACAGTCAGGGAAGACCACTGCAAGCAGATACCTGAGGGAGTGAAGCTGGGGAGTGCTGAGAAACCCTAGGGGGGAAGACTATCCTGGCAGAAGGAAGGGAAGTACAAATGCCTTGGGCTGAGAGTATGCTAAGCCTGGATGAAAGGAGCAATGTGGAGGTAAGAGGGAGATGATGCCAGGAAGGCAGTGTGGTCAGAAGGCACTAGTCAGGATTTAAAAATAATAGATAACATATATCTGTGGCAAATATATACCAGGTGCTGTTCAAAAAATTTTATAGGTTTTAACTTATTTAATACTTGGAATAACTGTGTGCTACTGTTATCCCTATTTTAAAGATGAGGTGACAGGCTGGGCGCAGTGGCTCACGCCTGTAATCCTAGCACTCTGGGAGGCCAAGGCGAGAGGATCGCTCAAGGTCCCAGGAGTTCGAAACCAGCCTGAGCAAGAGTGAGACCCCGTCTCTACTATCAATAGAAAGAAATTAATTGGCCAACTAAAAATATATAGACAAAATTAGCCGGGCGTGGTGGCTCATGCCTGTAGTCCCAGCTACTCAGGAGGCTGAGGCAGGAGGATCGCTTGAGCCCAGGAGTTTGAGATTGCTCTGAGCTAGGCTTATGCCACGGCACTCTACAGCCCGGGCAACAGAGTGAGACTGTGCCTCAAAAAATAAATAAATAAATAAATGAGGTGACAGAGGAGTTCATTCACTTGCATGAGGTTGCATAGCTATATTTACACAGCTTATGAGCATTGTAATTTAAACCCACTGTTCCACTCTTGCTTATTCTACTGGCCTTCAAACAAATTTTATTTATTTATCCTCTCTTCCCCATCCTATACTTTTCTTACAGAAAGGAAATAGACATAATGGATGTAAAGGAGTAAGACATCTAGATACTGCTCACAGAATCTTATCCCCTTCTCGATCTTCAATCTTCACCCTAATTGGGAAGGATTGAGGAAGAAGATCAAGGCAACTGGATTTTTTGTGATGTGTCTGTCCCAAGCTCAAGTTTCAGGCAGCAGAAATGTTATTTTCTTTCATTTTTCTTGTGCATCTCCCCACTTATTTTCCATTTGATTATTGATCTAGGGTCCATGACCTAGGTACTCTATAGACAGGATTTGCGTATTGATTTAGCCTGAAAGACACATAGTTTCAGCATGTTATTTCTGAAAGGGGGTTATTATGGTCAACCAGGCATGCAGGCTTCACCTCTAGCTATTCCTCTGATTCTTTTTGAGGATGATCCATGCTCCCTTGAGTCTGGTCCTGTCAGTGCAGATGATAGCAGCTGGAGAAGCATGCACAGACCTGAAACTAGACCATCTCTTATCCCACAAGGTTCTCACAGTTTATGTTTTCAGGAAGAAAATGGAATTTGCCGTGTATGTGTATGTGTGTTTGTATTTGTGCGCACGCGTGTGTGTGTTTCTTATTCATTCCAAATGTTATTTATGAAAAATCTTGAATATCTCATTCTTTTTCTCTGAAGATAATGAGTCCACTCCCTGGAATGAATATATGAAAACATTATTGAGGGTAGGGCAGTAGAGAACGTGGGTTTTAAGATAAAGGTGGTGACAAAGATCATGCATTCTTCTATAACACAGAAAACCCAGGAGGCAGAGGAAAGAATTTGGAAGTGAAGAATCAAAAAAATCTAAGATTAGAAGAAAGACTAAAAGAGGAACATTTCTCTTCTCCTTGTATCATGTGGTGGGAAAAGAAGTGGAATGTGAATTGGGAGATTGGCTTCCAGTTCCAATGTTTTTTTCTGACCACTGTGTAACCTTAGACAAATCATTTAGGTATGTGGGCTCAATATAGCCATGACCATAGGCAAGTTACTTCATCTTTCTGTGCCTTAGTTTCCTCATCTGTAAAATGGCAATAATAATAGTATCAACCTCACAGGACTGTTGTAAGAATTAACTAGTTAATACATGTAAAGCCTTAGCATAGAGTCTGACAAATAGTAAATACAATAAATGCTGGTTATTATTAATTTCTTAGAGCTTATATTCTCATGTAGACAGACTTCTAATTTTATAAGTGCATAGCTTTTGCATAATTTTTTCAAACTCTGAATAACTCCTTCATTTGAAGAGCTCACTTTTTTTTCTCTCTGCTCCTGGCAAATAGTTAGAAAACATATGAGTATTCATTTCCTAGAGAATAAATCCCAAATTTCTGAGCATGCATTTAAAAGCCTTTGGAATCCAGGCCTGCTGAAACTTCCCAGCCTTATTTCCAATCACTTCGGTTCGCACAGCCACCTGTTCTTTCTTACACGTGCCGTGAGATGGCCTACACTTCAGCTTGACTTTTGCTACTCTTCCACCTTCTCAACTCAGCATCTCAAAATACTTTTTATTCATCATTCAAGACTCAACGCAAATACCAATTTTTCTTATAAAATGTTTTTGACTCTCTCACATGGAAGTGCTGTCTTCATTTTAAAAACTTTACCAGTATTCATTTGTGTCTCTTTTATGAAAGTGATTGTTTCCCATCTTGTATTACAATCAAGTTCATATTATAACTTGCTGTGATATATTAAAGTTGGTCACAAATTCTCCATATTCTTCCCATTCAGAATGGGATTTACGTTCCCTCTCTATGAAACAAGGTAGGTTTAGGGATTGCTTGACCCACAGAGTATGTTGGAGGATACCTTAATCCTGTGCTAGGTTTTGAATGCAGGCCTTAAGAGACTGGTGGCTTCCACTTCCTATCTCTTGAATACTTCCTCTAAGAAAGCCAGCCACCATGTAAAAAGTCCTTTTCTGTGGCTGCCGTGCTGAAGGGGATGTATAGTCACTCCTGTTGAATGTCCTCATGGAGCCCTGCCTTCCAGGCATCTCCTCCAAGGCTCTGCATAACCAGCCCATCTACCATCTGAATACCAAGGAGGGACCTCCGTTGCTACCTCACAGAACAAAGAATCATCCAGCTGAGACCTATCTGAGTTCCTGACTGACGGAATTACGGGACTTAAGGACATGGGTCTTTATTTAAGCCACTGTTTTGGGGTGTGCTGTGGGTCTGGATGTGTCCCCCAAAATTTAGATGTTGAAACTTAATCCCCAATGTGATAGTATTAAGAGGTGGTGACTTAAAGAGGTGTGAGGGCAGAGGTTTCACAGATGGGATTAGGGCCATTATAAAATGGCTTGAGGGAGTGTGCTCACCGTCTTCCGCTCTTCTGCCATATGAGGACACAGAGCTCATTCTCTTTTCTTTGCCCTCCCATTCCTTCTGCATAGATACATGGAGCCACCTATGAGGAATGGGCTTCCCCCAGACACCGAACCTCTTAGCACTTTGATCTTGGACTGCCCAGTCTTCAGAATTGTGAGAAATAAATTTCTGGGGTTTTTTATAAATTACTCAGTCTTATGTATTTTTTTATAGCAGTACAGACTAACACAGGGTGGTTTGTTATGCAGCTATAGATAACTGAAACACCTTTCTCCTGGGTTCTGAGTTCTTTAATATCAGAAACTCCATTGTATTCACCTTAATATTTCTACAGCAACCACCACTGGGGGCAGGCACTTGGAACAGGCTGAGTTCTTTTCCAGAGGCGTCCCCGACTCTCAAGCGTTTTTCTAAGGCTGGAGTTTTTCTTTTTGAATGTACTTTAGAAACAGATTTTTAAATCTTGGAGTAGGATCCAATTACATGTGACGTATATTATAGTTATTCCTTTATAAAATGGACAAAGAACAGAGTGAAATGAAAAAGCAAATACTTCTTTACATTTGAGAGCTAGGTGTAGATGAATTAAAACATTTCAGTCTGATCTCATGGAGGTATGAGTGTTTCTTTTAAAGTAGTAATTAGTGAAGAGTCATATTTTTCTCTGCGCTGTGGCTTTCCTCATTACGGGAGATAATGGGACTGCATTTCAATCTAATAGATATAAATCCATCATGGGTAGATACTTATAGACTATCTATTATACATTTGGCCCTATTCTGAATGAAGATGGAGGCTAGAGAAAACATATAAGATACTGATCCTGTCCTCAAGGTGCTTGTAATTATGCCTTATTATGTTGAAAAAATAAAATTCCCGTACAGACTCAATAAAAATGCTACTAGTCAGAATATATTTTTTTGCTAAATTGAGAGATGCAAGTATTGAAGGAGTTCAGAGGAAGGGAGATAAATAGAGAATGAAATGGTCAGAGATGTGAATGATAGGCATACTTTGGCTGAGGAAAGGGAATGTCAGGTGAAGAAAAACAAATATGTGAAACTACAGAGATAAAATAAGATTGAATGTTTCTTTGGTGGAGGGCAGTAGAGACCAGCCTGGAGAGTGAACATGCTGGGGAGAAAAAAGAAATAAAGTTGAGCTGCTTGAATGTGGAAACATTATGAAAGATATTTCTTAAAATCCTTCAAATCTTTTCTAAAAACTATAATTCTATAATTCTATTATATTATGATTTTGGGTAGCACATAAACCATTTGATCCCCAGTTATGTGAATAAAGGTAGCACTTGGCACAGGCCAACTAGCCATAGTTTACCACAGATTTTTAACTCCCTCTTCTCAATCGTTAAGTTGACTTTTTGCTCCAAGGATTGAGCAAGAGACAAATGCAAAAAAGCAATTGTCCCATTTGGGCAGTTGGTCATCAGTTGTCAGTCCAGCTTCTAGCAGAATATCTAAATTTTGTGCAAGAAAACAGCTTTCCCAAGGCTCTAGGGCCCTGAACATTGGGATGATAACCCAGGAATCAATGATGCAAGACAGGGAAAGAATTCTTACCTCTGTGAAATCTTCCAGATACTAAAGAGAGAGTTGGGACATCTGCTGATCTTTAAATGCATATGACTATTTCTTTGACTAAATAATAATTGGGCTTTATACATCAATAGTCCAACCACTGCTAATAATTTCAACGTAAGTCAGAGTCATACTTGTAAGTATGCTTATGTATATAGTACCTGGGTGTGTTTGTGTGTGTTAAAAGCTACACATTAGCTGAAGATAGAGCACTGAGCAAAACATATGGGGGCTCTGCCTTTGTGGTGCTTATATTCTACTAAAGAAATACGACATTTAGCAATAAGCTATTTAATTATAAATTTGGTAAGTGCTTTAGAGAAGTATGTAATATTAATGAGGTTTGTCAAAATGGAGAGAATGCTCTGGTCACAACAACCCAACAATCCTAGCCCCTATGAGAGGTAATTTATAAATGTAAATAAATACGTGTTCTGATTTCATACCTCAATCTCAGGAATATATTTATGAACAGATCCCTCGAAGAAGGAGCTTCTTACCTGCACAAATGCAATCGGAAGTAACAGTGAATACATAAAGCCTCCTTCTATAGGGCCACTTGAAAAGCAGCCACACCACGTTCTTTGGGGACCAACCTCTGCATTTCAACAGATTAATGCTCCCTTTCCCTAGCTGTCTACAATTATTAAGGAGGAATTTAAGTAGTGTCCCTTCCTGTACAGAAAAATGTTATCTCTTTCCAGAGACAATACAGCCATTTGAGAAAGGGTTTTATTTCTTGCTAAAGTATAATTTTATCTGACTTAACCTACAGGTTAGTTGAAAGACTTAGCATTACAAACCATGTAGGTTTTTAAAGGATTGGGAGTAATTCATAGGTAGAAGACATGCTAACCTAAAAGTAAATATTAAAATTGGCCGCTACCCTAAGGCATGCCTTTTATGACTTGGATCACATTAACCATAATTTGGAAAGAAAATTAACTTTCAAATTGGTCTGTGTGGTCTCCAGTGCCCCTTCTCCTCCCTCTATTCACTCATCCGTCGTCTGGACTCCATTTCCTTATGCACTGAAAAGGGGAACCTCTCTTTTCCTACTACATTAGCTTCCGGTGGCTGCTATAACAAATTACCACCAACTTGGTGGATTAAAACAGCAGAACTGTATTCTCTTATAATTCTGGAGGCCAGAACTCTGAAATCAAGGAGTCACAGGGCCACACACCCTCTGGAGGCTCTAGGAGAGATTCTGTTTCTTGCCTCTTCTAGCTTTGGGTAATTATTATCAGTTCCTGGCTTAAGGTCACATGCTTCCAATCTCTGCCTCCATCCTCACATTGTTTTTCCTCTTCTGTGTTTTTTCCTCAATGTGTCTGTCTATACCTCTTCTCTCTTACTAGGATGCTTGTGATGACATGTAGGACCCACCTAAAGATAATCCAGGATTATCTCCTCATTTCAAGATCCCTAATTTAATCACATCTTTGAAAAACGCCTTTCTCCAAATAAGGTGACATTCAGAGCTTCCAGGGGTTTGACATGCGTATCTTTGGGGAGGGGGTCATTTTTGTCCTACTGTACCTACCATCAAGAGCTGACACACTTTCATGTGGGTAAATATGTATTTCCTACAAGAATGTGAGCTCCTGGGTGACAGGGAGTAATACATTTTTTTAATCCTTCGTAGTGCCTTGTACAACACTGAGCACAAATGGGGAGATAATTCATTCTTGGTAAGCTGTTAACACATAACCTTAGATAACATATGGGAAAAATTAACTTCTTGGAGGGAAAAAAGCTATGTACAACCACAAGTCCAAGAACAAGTTGCCAGTATAGACCATCTAGCCTGCTACACCATCAGCAACTCATACGAAAAAATGATATAGAGGGTTTCTAAAATTCAACTCATCAAGCCAAGTTGTCCTCATTTCAGTCATGTTGCTCCTCCAAGCTCCCCAGCTGCTGCCCCCCAACCTGGGGGGAGGAATCTTTCTTCCTACTCAAATGCACTGTCCGCCCTGGGTCTGTCATTCCTACAGCCCCCTACCATTGAAACTTACCTAACATAACACTTAGCTGCTTAGGTCTCAAATAGCTGATGTGACAAGCAAATTTTTCAGAACCTCTCATTGACCAGCTAGTCAACCTCATTAATAGAGCTTCCACCTATCATGCTTTTAAAATGCAGCCAACTTGGAGTAGTGGTGCTCTACTATTGAAATAGGGGCTCAGAGGCTCAAGATAGCGGAGTGTCTTCAACACATTTCCTAAAATAACATTCATTAAGTAGCAGAACTGGGACATAGTTGTTTTGATGCCAAATCCTATTCTTTTTCCATTTCTAATCTAGCAGCAGCTCAGAGAACATTATTAATCATGTCCCAAACCTGGCCATGTTTGCCTCCATGCTAGAGGATGACCCTGTTCCCAAATGTGGGAACTTTTTCTGACTCAAATCTATTCCCTCATTCTGTTAGTGGATTTTTATATCTGAATTGGGCATGGCTCCATTACTTTCCTTTGGCTTCTCAAGAATAGTGCTAGAGGAACAGCATTAGTTTCCTGGGCCAGTGGTGAGGACCTAACAACACCCCCTTCTTAATCTTGGAATTTAGGAGCACAAAAGTGAAACTTTGAAAAGTTCATTTTATGTCATTTCCCCCTTCTCAGCCATATAACTTTAAAAATGCCCCAAACAACTTATTTATTTTTTTAAAGAAAAGTAGTAGAAATTTCCCTTCTGGACTTATTTTCCATGTGCTGAGTTTAAGCCTGGAGCACATTTTTACTGCTGGAAATAAGGGGTTATAATGAAAATGCTGACACAACCTCAACCATAGAGGTGCTAGCAGGCACTGCCGTAATAAATAATGCGGGAAATATTTTACACTTCAAGGCAATTACATGTTCAGCCATCTTTAGGATAGCTGGCCCATGAAGGGTAGGGATTAGGTTTCTGTGACAAGTGTAAAAGACCCATGACTCATGAATGCCGGGAGGTATGAATGAATTACAAGAGCTGAGTGAAAGCCACATAATTACCTATCATACGTAAAAAGTATTCTGTTTATTTGCAAGGGAGAAAGATGGCAAAATCCAGCCAGGGCATTTCTGCCAGTTTGGGATTTGACCAACAAGACTGGATGTGCTGAATGTTGGGCAATCCTCTCTATGAACTGCGGCATGCACATAGAAGCTGATTTTTATTCTTGACCTTTCTTTCATATAAGTATGCTTTCAGTGGACAGTAAACTGATGACTTATGTTCCCTGAAGGTGGGGAGTGTCTGTACCTACTGATTGTCATGTGGCCAGGGGAACACTGAAGATAGTGACAGAGCCATTCACCAACTCAGTTCTGCTCCGTGTGTATTTCTATCCGCATGCCCTGTCTTGCCTTTTAATTGCCACATTCATTCTTTCCTTTGTAGCTGAGAATAACGGCAGTGGCTGTTCAGGTGCTTCCCCCCAGGGGCTATTCACCTGTAGGTATGGGAAGCTTGCTTTTACCTTTCTTCCTCCGTAAGTGCCTTGAACACACATTGGGGTGTAGTAATGAATTGGGTCATACGAGTTACAGAGTCCCCTATCTGGGTTAGATGCTCCGTAACTGTCTCTAACTCCCAAAGCATAGCACTTACAGTATTTTACCCCTATTGCTTGCTGAGTGAATTCACTCTTCCTTTAGATGGTGAGCTTCATGAAGACAGAAACTGCATCTGTCTTATTTGGGGCTATACTTTCAAAGCCTAGCATACTGCCTGGCACGTGGCTGATAATCTGTAATTGAAGTAACTAAATAAAAGTGGTTTTTATGGATTAAAACATCTCGTATGTCCATTCATTTCACAAATAATATTGTGATTGATCCCATGTGCAGGCATTGATGCAGTCATTTTGGTCTAAGTGAATGATGCCACCAACCCTAGAGGGGCTGCCCTTATAGTGGGGAGCACAACTGAGTGAATAATCACAGCGGAGTCTGGCAAAGGCTGTAAAGAGTGGTGAAGGCCAGATAGAATGTCGCAGAAAAAGGAGTGATCAGTTCAGCATGTATGGCTTTTTACTTATAGGTGCTTATAATATTGGGCCTTGTATTGTTAGCTATCAGTTCATTTACATATTCTATCACCCCAAATAATCACCAACTATATCTTCTACATCTTTATTTCTTCTGTAATACCTAGCACAGAGTTTGTTACCTCTAGATAGTTACTAATTAGGACATTATGACGAGAATAGACAAGTGTCATAGTCCTTTGGGCTGCTTATAAAAGAATGCCATTGACTGGATGACTTATAAACAATTTGTTATTCACACTTATGGAGGCTGAGGAGTTCAAGATCAAGGTGCCAGCAGGTTCTGTGTCTGGGGAGAGCTCGCTTCCTGGTTCATAGGTGGCTGTCTTCTCATTGAGTTCTCACATGGAGCAGGGGACAAGGGAGCTCTCTGGAGATTCTTTCTTTCTTTCTTTCTTTCTTTTTTCTTTCTGAGAAAGAGTCTCACTCTGTTCCCCAGGCTACAGTGCCATGGCTTCAGCCTAGCTCACAGCAGCCTCAAACTCCTGGGCTCAGGCGATCCTACTGCCTGAGCCTCCCAAGTAGCTGGGACTATAGGCATGCACCACCATGCCAGGCTAATTTTTTATATATGTATTTTTAGTTGTCCAACTAATTTCTTTCTATATATATTATTTTTTAGTAGAGATGGGGTCTCGCTCTTGCTCAGGCTGGTCTCAAACTCCTGAGCTCAAATGATCCGCCCACCTCGGGGAGTGCTAGGATTACAGGTGTGAGCCACCACACCCAGCCTGGAGCCTCTTTCATAAGGACACTAATCCCACTCATGAGAGCTCTATCCTCATTGCTTAATTACCTACAAAAGTCCCACCTCCCACTACTATAACATTGAGGGTTAAAATTTCAACATATGAACTTTTTTGAGGAAATATAAACATTCAGTCTATAGTAACAAGGAATATGACTTTAAGTTAAATAAATTACTTGGAAATAAATACCAATCTTACTACTTACTGGCTTGTGACCTTGAGTTCATTGTTAAACCTTTGCTAAATCTTCTGAGAATTAGTTTCCTTATCTATGAAATGATGATATCTATCCCACAGTTCTATATTGGGAATTAGACAAGTAGTAATTAAGCAAATTTTATGCTGAATGTTTTTGTTTATTTTTTTGTTTTGCATCTTAATATCAGTTTGTTCATGGTCAAAAGATAAATTACACGTTGAACTAAAAATGTAGATGATTGGAAATTGTGAATGTGGTGATTCCACTGAAATGGCTTAGTGTTTTAGGGAATTTAACAGTTGGGTGGTACTTAGTTTAAGATACATTCATTATCTAATGGAATAGAATTTGTTTAGATTGACTATTAATAGACATTTTTGGATTAGTTTCTTCATATCACTGTGCCTCAACTTATTCACCTGCAATTTGTTCACCAAAATTCTCCATTCAACTTATAATTTGAAAATCCACTAGGGGTAGAAGCACAGTAATAGCGGGAAACAATTACCACCACTCATCGCTGGACTTCCCTCAAGCTTTTCTTCACATGCAGGAAAGTATAGGTAATACCAATACCAAGGGAGAGAAGAGAGACTTCTTACTCCAGTGACCAAATTCTTTAAAGTTTCTGATAGGATTTCAGCTGCAGTTTCCATATCCTGATGGAAAAGCAAGTGGGAACTATGCATTTCTCACGTGTGTGTGTGTGTGTACATGTGTATATGTGTAACTGCCAGTGGCCAGAGTACATAGGGAAAATTAAAAGGCTCTGTGGCCTTAACAACAAAAGCTTTACTCTGCTTATCGCCTTGGGTCACACGTTTTGGGCCATGCAGGTTGAAGCCAAACTGGTTGATCCCTCATGAAAGCCATTTTGGTTCAAGCTTGTTCACTTTGGAGAAGAATATGAGAAAGCCCAGTGACCACAAATTTATATTTATCATATTTAAACTTTAACATGAATACATGCAGTATTCTAGTTAGACTATAATTTGATTAAATAATTGCCAAGTAGCTGCTTTGATGCACTTTATTTCCTGAAATGTTCTACTTTTGATAACAGAGAACCTAGTGAATTAAATTATCTTAAACCTACCATTCTGCTGTCTGAGCTGTGAGTAGATACCTTTATAAATACTGTATTTAATTTTTGCTTAATAAAATTGTGAAAGTGAGCCACAATATCTCAGAGAGGTACTCTTTAAATATTTGCAAGGCTGTATTAAGTAACATATTAAAGTACATGTATTACTGCATATGTATACATTTTTCATTCCCAGACAAAGCCATGATTATTCAAGAGATTTTAAAATAACATGCACTAATTTATTATCGCTGGTTATAAAGGCTTTGGAAAGGTGTACTGAACATCATGTTAGCATTGATGTGTCAATCTTTTAGTTGAAGGATGGCACGTCTGAATCCTAGAACAGCCTTAATTAACAGAAAATAATTAGCATCATTTCCCCAGCGGAGAATATGAGGCTTCTTTTTTTCTCTTTTCCAACAGAATCCATTGATTGATAATTAAGGAGGAGTTAGTTGTAATAAAACTCCCAGTATTGCAATTTCTAATTGGCCTTTCAGGACATTTTACAGTTACAGTTACTTTGTTCCAGGCGTTTTCTGCCTTTTGAAGAGGTTTAATAAGAATCTTTCCTCTCCAAAGCCAGGGCTCTGCAGGTGATGAAGAAAGAGGAGGTGATAGCACACAGGAGCGCATTAGTATCAGGTGGGCAGAGCAGCGGCTGGAGAGTTTTTCATTTCCTTTTAAGTTTTTGTGGTCACCACACTTTGTTCCTTCAGGGCTAAACCTGTTCGTGGGACTAGTAGGATCTGCCTGAGGGGCTCTCTCTGCAGGAAACATTCTGCACTCTGGGATCCTTTCTGTAGTAGAAGACCCTTTAATAACTTTCTATTAAGAGGCTTTTTAAAATTTTTTTTTTAACACGGAAAGCCTTGCCTCCCTCTGTATAATGCACCAATCCCTGACCATGTCTTCTTTAAGTACTTACTGCTCTTCTTGAAGAATTGGGCTTGATAAAAAAAGCTCCCATCCATCCCACCACTTCTAACGCTTCCTTTCTGTCTTAATTTCTAACTTTCTCTGTGTCCGTTCTTTTGTATGCAAAGGCATGAAGAGGAACAATTTTTATGCATATTGTAAAAAAATTGAATAATACAGCAGACTAAAGAAGAAAATAAATAATACAGTCTACTGAATATGCTTATATATAACTATTGTAATTTTGATGTATTTCCTTCTGCATTTTTCCACATAATTGAGTTCCAATTTTTTATGAAATATGAATTTTTTAAAAAATTTAATTTGTCCTCCTTTAAACCTAGAAAGATGTGCTAATTTTTTGACTGAACTGAAGTAGCTATTTACTGTTCTGATTTGTTCTTTGATGACCCATTTAAGAATCCTGCTTTCCTTCAAACAAGATTTTTATATTTGTTTTTGTTTAGGCTGTAAGAATAAAATTAGCCTTCAATTTCTCATAAATATAGCGTAATTTAGAAAGGCAAATTAGGCAGATGAGATAAATAAATCATAGGAAGGAGAAGTATGATGTCAGCTTCATAAACATAATTAGTAAATATTTGTTATTTGAACAAAAAAAATCTGTGATATAACAAAAAATACACATCATGGATCATTTTATTGGCGTTTGAATAGATAATAATCCTCCTATGGAAAGCAGCTCAAAAGAAAGAAAAAAAGAAAAAAAGTAAATCTTTTGATAGTCTGTGTGAAGATGTAGCCAATTCATAAAGTTTCCAATAGGTTATAACAGGTTTTCAATTTAAAGGAAAAAAGAGAGTAGGAATTTTAAAAATCAGAAGAAAAATACACTAAACAGACAAATATAATAAAGGTATTCACTTAATATATCTGATTAAATTTACATTGACTTTAATAAATATTAACACACCTTTGGGAAAAGTTAAATGAACATAAAGTAGAATATTTCTTTATAACAGGATGCATGAATATAATAGGAGCTCATTATTTATATTTTAGTTAGTTTTTAAGGAAAATATAATTCAACAAAATATCTATTAATCTACATTTGAGACATAAAATATCACTAAAAATTTTAAAATGTCTACTGAATTAAAAATGCATATGTTACTTGAGTTATATCCACTTGCTTTTCTTGATCCTTCTCATGTGGATATGAGGTCTTTTTATTTTTCCCCACACATGAACAAATAGTATATTACATCCCTGGAAATATACACAAAGGAACAGGAGGCCATGGTTTGATTTGGATCAGTATTTATTGGAGGATGTTAGTAGTTGCCCTCTAGGGCCAGAGAGATATCTCAATAATTTCCCTCTATAATGCTAGCTCTGAACAACATAGATTCCTATTTAATCTATAGGATGAATTAATCACAAAAATATCCCTTTGTAATTGAATAAATTTATTGACCATCATTACATTAAACCAATTGCATTTTAGAGAGGATATCTACCCCAAAATCTTAGTTAACTTTCTATTTTAGTTATTTAGAATTCAGAAAATTGAAACCTGAGTGTTGGTTTCACCATTTAGATAGGAAGAAATGATTTTAAAAAAGTAGGAAAATCATCACAAAGTAGCTTTATGTTAACATTAGTGTATACAATGTTTCATTATATACATTTCATTTATGATATTTTTTCAAAAAATCACTTATGTAATGAGTGCACACATATGCAATACGTTATAAAACACTGTTCAGTTAGTCTGCCAACCTGTGAGTATAAGCCAATGCAAGGAAAGTTGGCCCGTTAGAACACACAATTCTCAGATCAAGATCACCGTTACCTCTTTCAGTCAGTGAGTTCTAGATCCTACCATGTTGAGTTCTCAATGATCTGCAGTATGTGTTGTTTATTCTTCAGTGTGCCTACCTCTTTTTTTTACCAGTAGTTTCAGTTATGCCAGATATTTTGGACACATAAGGTTAACAAAATTTTGAGTGTGACAGTTTTGTACCTGCCTTATATACGTCAGAGTTAGATTCTACAGTATGAGGAAACTCAAAATTACAGTGGTTTAAACAAGAAAGAATTTTATTTCCTCTCATGTAAAATTCTGCAGGTGTTCAGTTCAAGGCTGAGATGGTGCTCTGTTTTACAAAGTCCTCACAGACCTAACTCCATTCATCTCACCACTCTGTCATTCCTAAGGTGGGATCTCCATTCTGCCGGCACAAGATAGTGGTGTCCCCCATTCCAGGAAGTAGGGTGGGTAAAGGAATGAAGAACAAGGAACACACAGTGCACACAAGAAAGTTAATTCCCTAAAGCTATCAAAGGACATCTCTATTTCCTCTTATACAAAACTTAGCCCCATGGCCTCATCAAGCAGCAAGGGAGACTGGGAAATGTAACCCTTTAGGTGTTCCTGTGCAAGCAACAAGTCTACTATTAATATTATGGAGGGAAAGGGGGGAAGAATGAGTGGGGCAACCAAGTGTTTCAATAGAACGAAGGAAGAGCCTTGTCTTAGATCACTTTCCTTAGAAACAGAGCTCCAGACAAGGGTCCATGAGCGTGTGGATATTATTGGGAGTGGTCTCAGGAGAAACGGTGAGACATGAAATAAACAGACCAGAAAGAGGAAGAAGCTACAGAAGAATGTCTTTTACTGCAGCTTGATCATGTAGGGAGTTCTGGGGGAAAGAGCTCATCACAAAATCTGCCCCGTCTGTAACAAGGAAAGGGGCTTTTAGAATACTATCATAGTCATTCAGTGGTCAATTTTTTCATTTTTTTCTCTCTTTCATTAATAACAAATTTATTAGCTTTTCTACATTTGGTGATACTGTAGGGGAGGGAAGGTGAGAAGATTAGGAGGGGTAGGAATGTGTGTGTTGGGGGGAGGGGTTCTTTGATTCTTTGTTCTATAGAATCATAGTGCCCAATAGAAACTTGAGATCACATTCCTTTGTTATTTGATTATATAATTAAGATGAATAATCTATTTGGTACAGCACCTCCACAGTGTTACCTCAAGTATGAGCAACTGAAAAGTCTGCTATAAGAGTTCTAAAAACTGCTTTTGGCAAGAAGATTCTGATGCTACTGATGATCCTTTGGGAAAAATAACTATACTTGGGTATATGGAGTGTTTGGTTTCTTTTCCTTTTCTCCTCCTTCTCCTCCTTCTTTTCTTTGTGCTTGTTTGTTTGTCTCATCTTTGATGTCAACTTAAAAGGAAGAACTCAAATGGATTATAACTGTTAGATTTTTTTTCCCCTCAAAACAATATAAAAGAATACTGTTCTTGTCCATAAGGCCATCAAAAACCAGTAGGAACATTTGGTGCAATCAATCTATTACAAACCAATTTTATAGCTATATAATGAGATCTAATTGCTGCTTTATTAGTCTAGCTAATATTAAAAGTGTCAGTAATTGCTTTGCATTTAAGTTGGTTTTCCAATTTAAATTGCATGTCCAATACATTACCATTAACTTATGTACTTCTTTTATTTAATAGATTTTTTCCTTTCTAGTCTACATTTATAGAATTTTCCCTTTCTATCTAGTTGAAATGGGAAAAGGAGAGAAATTAGTATAAATGAGAATTTTATATAGTGAATATTTGTATTTCTAGAGTACTATAATACATCTTTGAATACTAAAGAATTCATGTGGTCTGCTGTGTTTATCTGGCCATTATCCCAAGTCTATGCCAAAGAGAAGCTGAACTGAAAAACAGCTGTTTTTTCATAGAATATAGAAAATGCTGTTAAAAATAGAAATAACTAAATTAGCCATTTCCAATTCATTTCATTCAACCATATTAATTCATAAGTCAAAGTAATGTCTAATGAAGTAACTCAGTGATTGGCTATTGGGGGAATCAAAGAGATTAGAAGGACTCAAATAGATCATTTACACAGTTGTTTTAAACTGCTGTAAACATACATATAGCCCATGTATTCAGTACTAATCACCAAGTGCTATGACCACATCCTCTGGAAAAGTCTTTGTTTTCAAAAAACAATGTATACCTAATTCTTTGTTAGTCAATACCACCTTGAGGTAAACTAAATAAGGTTTCCATGGAAATCAGTAGGAGCCCAGCATTAATTGTGGGAAACATTCTGTGTTTCATGGGTAATTTACTGAACCTGAATTTTCACATCAAGGACTAAATAAAAAGCAATCTGTATTTCAATTTGATCCATCTATCTTTGAAATGCATCTGATTTTTTTACATTTTTACGATAATTTTTAAATGGATTGAGTTTTGGAAAATTTTTTATCCTACTTGGTACTTACAATTTCAAAAATTCTTCATTTCAGTTCTTATTGAACTGAAATTCTTATTTCAGTTCACCTTGTCGGTAGACAGACATTGGCTAGACCGTGAGTTCTGGAGGCAAACGCCCTAGATTAACATCCTGGATCATTTTCTTAGCTGTGTGTCTTTGGGCAAGTTACTTAATCATTCTCTGCTTCAATTTCCTTATTTGTGAAATGGGGATAATAATAGAAAGTACTTCTTAGGTTTGTTTTGAAATTTGGGTGAAATAAAAAATAAGCACACTCTCTGTATATGAGAGAGGTTGGTTTTTATTAATATTATTACTATCTTAACATAAAATTATAGCAAATTTAAAAATTCATAAGATATTTCAAGAATATTTCTACCAACACATTGCAGCGTAGTTCTGACCTAGGGCAGAATAACCATTCTTGCACCATGTATTTTGCCTGGTATATAGGAGGACTTTGATGAATATTTTTTAAATGAATGTTCAGACCTAATATGAGATTTGTTAAAAGAAGCCTGACATACCTACTTTCAGATTTCCCAGATGTAATAGATTGTTCAAGCCAGAGCCATCTTTGACACCTAATTTCATCTCAGTAGCCCTCCCTTAATCCATCCCCAAGGACTTTTGATGTAAGGAGAAGTCATTTTTCTAATTCAGAAGTTACCAATTCATATATACCATATAAAGAGGATAGGTATAAGATAATAAGGGGGGAAAGGTACTGAATTGAAATAAAATAAATATATGCCGTTTCAAGAAAGAGCAGTTGCTATGCGGCTCTTACCAGTTTTGCTTTGAAGGAATTTGGGCACAATATTGCCATGACTTCTATTGATGTACGAAAAGCTGGAAATCTGGAGAAGTATTGAAATCTCCTCAGGTTTGAAATCACTGTGTGGGCCAAAAACACAAAGAACAAAACTTGCTCCTATGAGCTGTAGGTTTGAGGCTTCTTGCTAGCACATTCCTCTCTTCCCTCCACCATGAGGTCAATTCAGTCCCCCAAGCATCTGTCCCTCCATCACCTGTGTCTCCACCCCACCATGCTCTCACTTGTCAAGCTCACTGCATTGACCTCCAAAAGTTCTTGCAGCTCCTTTTGCCTCCACATTGCAACCTGGTGCCCTTTTAACATACGAAGTCTGCCATGTCATTTCCTTCTTTAAGCCCTTCTGTGACAGCGCACTTCTCTCAGGATGTAGCCCAAGTGTTCAACATGTCCTATAAGGTCACCTACCTGGCCCAAGCCCCTCACTCTGCACTCCAGACATGTTCCTTCATTTTCCATGTATGGAAGGCTCTTTTCTTTTCTGTTTTGGGTGCTTTGCACATGCTAATTCCAGGAACTTTTCTTATTTCCTCACTGGGTTAAATAATGTCCCTCCTCCCAAATTTATATCCACCTGGAACCTATCAATGTGACCTTATTTGGAAATAGGTTCTTTGCAGATGTAATCAAGATAAAATGAGGTCATACTGGATTAGAGTTAGTGTCCTAAATCCAGTGACTGTTGTCCTTATAAGAAGAGGGATATTTGGACACAGAGACACACACAGGTAGAATTGCACATGATAATGGAGGCAGAGATTGGAGTTATGCTGCCTCAGACCAAAGGATGCCAAAGCGTGCCTGCAACCACCTGAAGCTAGGACAGCAGCATGGAAAAAAAGTCCTCCTCTGCATCCCCAAGAAGGAAACAATGTTGCTGACATCTTGATTTCAGAGTTTTGGACTCCAGAACTGTAAGAGAATAAATTTCTATTGTTTTATGCCTCCAAGTTTTTTTGTAGTCTTTTTTTTTTTTTTTACTACAGCCACAGGAAATTCACACCATCTCCCAATATCTCCACTTCCTTCATTTATCTTCTCATTTCCACAGAGAAACCTTTTCAGATCCTCACTTAGATCAGGCCTAGGTTTCATACAATTAAAGAAGCAAAATCGCAGAGGAGTATGCAATGTATTTATTTGTTTGTGTTTATCTGGGAGAATATTTGATTTCCATTAGTCTCAAGTACTAAGTTTTAGACTCCCAAGGGCAGGCAGAAACCCTTCCCGTTTTGTTCACCTTTTGATTGCCTGATCATTCAATGAATAAATTAAATGGATGAAGTGGATGACGATGGATGATTTAAGAAGAATCAGAATGTATGGATAGTTAATTGCCCGGCCCAGTTGCTTCATTGCTGTATATCTTTGAACAAGCCACTTCATCTCTCTAGAAATCTGTGTTCTCACTTACGAAATAAGGCAAGTGGACTAGATTGTTTCGGAGGCCAGATGCAATTCTAACATTCCATAGGTCTATAATTTCTTCTGCTGGAAATTCTTCCTGAGACATTGGACACAAATATGTGGTTGGGCTCATGAGCCTGTGAAAAATAGGTCAGATTCAAGATGATTTTATATAGTTTTACAGTCACTATCAATGAACCATTGATTGGGACTTGAACACAGTGAACAATAAAAAATGTATGTTTACATGATATATTCCCAAAGTCTAGCTCTGTGCCTGGTAGTTTAGGTACTCAATAACATCTGTTAAAGTAATGAAGGCAGGGACTAAATTTATGTGTGGAATGAAGACTCTTTGGAACACCACCGTATACTCAGATTGTAACATAACTGTTCGTTCTTACCCCAAATAGTGATGACTGAAACCAATATGAGAGTTTAGAAGATCAATATTTTTCATTTTTTTCTTATTCTGTTCTCCTAAATGCCTTTATCATTGAAAAGGCCACAGGAAAAAAAATCAAGAAAAGTTAAGACATAAAACCAGACTTCTAAGGTAATTAGATTTATTCCGCCTCAACTCCATCATCAGCTGAGTCCTTGGAGGCTGTCAATGGGGAGAATCTAGGAAAAAAAGGGAGATTTTTAAAAAGGTTACTTGACTTCATGTAGGATTTTAAAAGCGACCACTTTGGGGATTTTTCTTCTCTTTTTTTCCCTGCCTGGTCTGGTCCTGAATCTCCATCCAACACGCTGTGATGCTAGTAATTTGTTAAATATCATGCAGATCCTCAGCCCTGAGTGAAGCTTTATATTTTGCACATGTTGGATAGTAATTGGGGATTTGTATTTTCCATGGGGAAATTTATCTGAGTAGTGAGGTTTGTTTCTCTTTCATGAAGGGATTGCTTTCTTTCTTTTTTTTTTTTTTCCCCTGGCTTGGCTGTTGTGATCTCAGATTGGGTTTTTTTGAGGGATGACCTATGCCACCCCAGTATGGAGATTATTATTTCTAATGCTGATTATTTATTGCCTTGGGCAAGGGATACCAGGGTCCCACTCTGTGGAAAGAAGCATTTCAGGGACCACTAAGAAAGTGAAGCGCTGGCTTTACATAATACCCCCAAACTGAAATAAATTGACAGATCTCCTTTGTATTACTTATTAGAGAAAATTAAATATTTATATAATTATTTGTGTAATGGCCATCTTTCCTGCTAGAATTTTAACTCCTTGAAAGGACTACGGTTTGTTAAGAATGCCATATGTGTATACTAGGAGAAAGAAAGAATCTATATCCCATTCTTGGTTCAAATTTAGGCATCCTTTTGGCTATGAGAGGCTCTCATATGGGGGTCCACATTGCCCTCAAAAGCAGAGCCAGAGATAAAGATCATGTGCAGGTGGTTTATTTGAAAATTGATACCAGAGAAGAGCAGTGAAAAAACAGGAGAAGAGTGGAACAGGAAGAGGAAGGAAAGCCAATACAGGGATTCATCACTGAGTTTACCATGTGGATATCTGGTGTTCATTGCCATGGGGACCTTTGGAGTAGTGTAGAACACATTTCACATTTGTCAGCCCAGGTTCAAATGGAAAAAGCATTTATCACTTGCCATAATCTGTTAGTAAAGAGGTGCCCCAAGTTTAAGTGCCCTGTAATTTAGAATTGTGTGTGTGAAATGCCAAGCAGGTGCCAAGAAACATCCACACTGTGGTGTACAAAGAGCACTGGAACAGGAGTGAGGATGACAGCTTGTACTGGAGGTAGGCACCGTCAGTGTGTGACTGGTAGAGGTTTGTAGAGAACCACGGAGACTGAGAGGATGTGGGGTAGTGCTCAAGAACTTGCTTGCTCATAATGGTCACTTTTTTCATCTAGACAAGTGTCATGTTGACATAGAAATTAGACCACATATGGCCTGTGAGTAGGCTAGTTCTCACATCTGTATGGTATGCATTGAGTTAGCCTTTTTCTCTACTCAAAGAAAATAACCAGCAAAGACTCAATTCAATTTAATAACCCAGCTTGTTAGGATGGTCTTGTCAGCCAGCCATGGGACTGGAATTTCTTAGTTGTATAACTTCCATGGACCCCACAAGTAGAGAGAGGATGCCCAGTGATAGGCTGATAGATACTTATCAGCACTTAAAAATCTTCTCCCTAGGGGAAAAATAAAGCCCAGATTTGTAGTGTTTGCCAATTTCCATGCTATAAATATTCTCACCATGGCCAGTTTCAAACAATCAATGTGATGTCATTTCATGTAAAGTTGGGAAGAAATGTGCACAGTTTGCTCTTGAGAGCTGATACTTGTCAACTGCACTGCACCGGTGGAGGTGCCATAGATACAGAATTAATTAGAGCAGGAGGTTCTATGGCAAAATGATTAAGATAATAAGATTTAAAACCTGAATGCCAAAGTTTAAATTCTGACTCTAATTACTTGTGCAATTTTGCCAAATTTCTTCTCTATGTCTCAATTTTTTCTCTAAAATGAGCATAATAAAAGTACCATCTCATAGGGTTGCTGTGAAGATTGAGATTATCCATGAAAATCATTATCCATTTATTATTAATACATAGTAGCTAGGACATGATAAGAATAAGAGGGTGGTCCAGGTGGTGGGGGACTCAGTGCTGGGGCGTATGTGAGTTGCGAAGTAATGAAAGGAGTGTAATAAAATTTTGTGCTTTAAAAATATGTATTAAAAACAACTGAGAATAGCTTCAGAATATTGCAACTCTGTTCATCCATTTTACCTGCACTGGGCATAACATAAAATCAAGAATTCATTTTAGAAAATAATTCTTACACGGAAAAGGGGCAAATAAAACTTAGTCAATTTATAGAAATATTAATAGTAAAGAATATGGTATAATCAAATCAAAATATAATTTTTCTATGAGCTATCTGCTGATGACCTGGATGTTATTTTGTTGTGAGGAAATTTGGGAAGGATTTTATGGATGTGTCAGCAAAATTTTTGTCAAGAAAACAGAATAAAGAAAGACAAAAATGAAAAGCTTATTTAGTAGTGAAGCTATTTAGCAGCCACATTTCCATTTTAACAGTTGACTTACTAATTTTAACATATAAATTTATTAACACCTTTATAAGAGTTTTTAATACAGGCAGTATTTCCTTCTATTAAGAGCCTAGTACCTGCCAGCTGTTTTACTATATGAACTTGGATTAATAAAATTATACTTTCTTCAAAATGTTCTTCTCTACTGAGACTTTTCCTTAATTTGGAAGGACCTTACCATATACTAATACTCCTAATTATGGCAAATTAATGAGGTTTTATTATGTGATATGCCAAAAAAATAAGGAATAGTACATAGAAGTTACACACTTTTAATTGGGCAATCTTTTCCTCAAAACATTTCAAAAATGGTTTCAGCCCTGACAGTCTCATTCTCTCTGACATAAAAACTTGAAACCTTAATTCAATCTTTGATTTCTCCCTCATTCTCTACAGTTAATATCTATAACTAATTCTGTAGATCTTAAATATTACTTGCCCCATATACTTGTTGTAAGTATTAAAGAAAAAATGCATATAAGTGTATATAACAATGCCTGACCCACAGTAAGCTAACTTGCCCTCTCTCTGTCTCTCTCTCTCTCTGTCTCTCTCTGTCTCTCTCTCTCTCTCTCTCTCTCTCTCTCTCTCTCTTTCTCTGTCTCTCTCTGTCTAATCATCCATCCATCCATCTCTGGACTACTGCATGAACTTTATAACTTACACACCTTGCTACAATTTCTCTCCTCCCACAGGATTAGGGTGAAATGTAAGAATTCAACATTTTCTGCAATCTACCCAAAACTGACATTTTGGCCCATCTCCCACGATATGACTTGTCAACTAATTCTCAAGATTATTAATTTCAGCTTTTGTAATTTTTTTCTCTGAGCAGTTTTAACATGATACCTTAAAAACAAGATAGAGGAAATGTACACATTAACCAGAGAGGGAGAAAAACAAAGACTAAAGAAACAATAAGGAACATGACATTTTTAGTCCCCTGAATTCATTAGCTGAATGGTTGCAAAATATCTAGGGGAATCTAATACCTATGGGAACTAATTTCTTTTGATTGATCGTTTTTTCAAGATGCAGGACATGACACACATTAGGATAAGGAAAGTAAACTTGTGTGGGGATTGGGGAAAGGGCCTAGAAGTCCAAATGCAAGGTTCCCTTGACTCATCTGCTCCGCATTCAGGGAGGGAAAAACGAGTTGCCATCATTTGAAAAGACCTTGGTTATATCTGATAATTAAATGCAAGTTTATTCAGTCTATTTCCTTATTTAAAAATGGTAATACAGCAAAGATCCAAGCAGAATACCTAATTAAAAAAATGATTTGTGTGCTGTTTTGAGTCATTCTACACCTGATAATAGTGCATTCAAATATTTTGGAATTGATATGAATTTCAGTATTTATACTCTATTTTCAAAAGGGAGTCAAAATATCATGACCCTATAATCAGTAAATAAACCTGCTATGATATTCCCATCATAGCAAATTATTTCAGTTTTTGGAAGAGAATTGACATGACCTCACTCCTTATCATGTACATTCTATGTAGATAATTACACATTATGGAAAAATGGTGCTGAGCACATCTCATTTTGAGGCAGGCTAAGAAATTTAGTGAATGTACTTGAATGCTTAGAAATTCTTGAGTGAAGTGAAAATAGTGTTATGAAGGCACTAATGGCCAGCCACATACACATGCACACACCCACACACACATACATGCTAAACATGGAGAAACTGACAGTATTATTTAGATTTATGGGAATGTATATATTGAAATAATTTTTTTTCCAAGGGAAAAGTGATGTGTCTATTCCTTGCGTAAGAAGGAGCAGTTTGTGTTTTGGTAGCAAGCACTTGGCTTTTGGTTAGTCCCAGTTTTTGCTCCAGAGTAAAACCATATTGAGTAAGGCGACCCTCTTACCTTGAAGGTTACTGTTCTTAACAGATTGCAGATTTTTAACCTGGGGCCACAGCATGAGCTGGAAGAAGGATTTCAGAACCTGTGCCCAACAACACAATCAGCTCTATTATGTGACTTGTTTCATGTTACATCCATGCTTTATGGAGTTCTGCTTCTGACACATTTATTTTAAAGGGATTTGTGTGTTTGCTTTCTTTAGTCCTCAGAGGAGATGTATGTTTCTGGGAAATAGTGATCGTCATTGTTGTTGTTTTTCTTCCTCCCTTTTTAAAACACAGATCAATTTGAAGAAGTTTGTTTTGTGGGTATCATCATATTATTTTTTAACTTTGAATTGCTGAAGGCCAATTAGAGTTCATAATATTTAAAAACTCAGAGCCTACAAAGCCATTCTCTCTTTACAAAAGGATCTAGATGCAGTGGGAAAAGGATTGAACTGATATAATTGACAAAAAATATTTTGTTCATAAGTCTATCCAAGTGCTTATGGCATTATACTAAACTATTTTCTTATATGCCTGTCATCCCCATCTGACTGAGCTCCTTGCCAGCAGAATCCATTTATTGTTAATTTTTGTAACTTCAGACCTCAACAGGTACATAGTGGGTGCTCAATAAATGCATGACAGGATAAAATAAATTTAAATGACTTGACCTTCCCGTTGAGCTCTCAGGAGCAAAGTAGCAGATGTGTTCATGGGTGCATCTTTTCCTGTTTAATAACATCTACTCCAAAGAGTTGTAGTAAAAGTATTATCACTAAGCAAGGCTCCCTTTTATAGGCATTAACAGGTGAGTCCCAAGCCCTTGAGCACATAAAGATGTGCAGACGCTGAAGCCCACAGTACTATAAGAACAGGGTATGTAGCCTCCCAGAAAATGCTACCTTGCCAAAGTTAAGCTAGAACCAAAGTGAGGCCATCTTACCACAAGGCACACCTAATAGACATCTAATGTAAGAGCCGATCTGGGGCCATTTGGGTGCCTGGAAGTTACTTGAGAAGTAACTTCATTTACTCATTATTTGAACAAACACATATGGGGTTCTGGGCATTATGCTAGGAACTGGGGAAGACATAAAGAAAAATAAAGATGTGCCCCCTGCCCTCAAGAGGTCCATAGTTCAGTGCAAAACATAATAATTCTTTGGTTTCGCCAATGTTGTAAAATAATATTAATGTTATTATTAACACACATTGGGCATGACACATGATGTGCATGGGGTTTGCATCAGGTTACAGAGCATTTGGTATTTATTTATGATTTTATTCGGTACCTACGATGCACTTGGCACTGGAGGGAGGAAAATGAAGATGTGGTATTTGCCTCTGAGGACTCACAATGCAGCGGTGCTGTTAGGGCAACATACCGAAGTGCAGGGCTACAAAATACTACTATGGAAAGTGGTCCGAGCAGAGGGGTTGGTAAGAGAAGTTAACACTGGGACTGGGTCTTTCCAAACACTATGGTAAAGTACTTTGATTGGTTCAGTGTGGTTGCTAAAACAAAGAAAGAATTTGTTTGTTTAAAAGATGCTTCATCTGTGGAGAGAACACTGTTTCAACAGCACCAGTCACTAGCTATATGATCTCGGATAAGATCTCCTGAGTCCCAGATTTTAACGTGAGCTAGAGGAGCTCCAAAACATCTTAGCATTCTAATAATAGGCCAATTTATTAATCAGGACTCTCCAGAGAAACAGAAGAAATAGGATACATAGATCTAGAAGAGGGGCCCTGTGGGAATTGGCTCATGTGATTCTGGAGGCTGAGAAGTCTCGCTATGTTTCGTTTGCAGGCTGGGATACAGAAAAGCCAACGGTGTAATTAGTCCAAGTGCAAAGACCTGAGAACCAAGGAAGCCATAGGTGTAAGTCCTAGAGTCAATCCAGTGGCCTAAGAACCTGGAGTTCTAATGCTCAAGGGCAGGAGAAGACGAATGTTGCAGCTCCAGAAGGGAGAGTGGATGTGCTCTACCTTTGCCTTCTTGCTCTATCTGGCCCCTCTGCAGACCGGGTGATGCTGGCCCACACGGCTGAGGGTGAATCTTCTTTACTCAGTCTACTGATTCAAATGCCAGTCTTTTCTGGAAACACCCTCACAGACACACCCAGAAATAATGTTTTACCAGCTATCTTGTCATCTCTTAGCCCAGTCAAGGGGACACATAAAATTAACCATCACAGCCAATATACAGGTACACATAGTATAATACCTCTAGCACCCGACTGAACAAAATATAATCACATCCTAGATTGAGGCTCAGATCCTAGAGTGAAGCCGACTCAGAATCTCAGAGGACATTTCCTATGTAAGTAAGCTGAGGTGAACTTTAAATCCAAAAAGAACATTTCAATTCAAACGTATTACTCTTCACTATTTTCTGATAAAATGCTATTTAAGGAAACATAGGTATTGTTAGGCTTCTAAGAATTGTTAGGGTTGATATGAATCGACAGCGATTTCTATTTAGAGGTTTTGGAAAGCATGAGAACACTGATGTCACTAACCCACGTGGAAAATTAAATTTTCTACACATGTGCTCGCTTATCTCTGTTACAGTCACAACCCAGTGAACCATTCGTGTCATGCATCAACCTGTAGGTAGCTGATCAGCTGGGTAAAGAGAGTTAGCAGTGCCAAGCTTACGGCATTTCTTTTCCTGAGAATTGTCTGCCTGTCTTTTGTTTTCTCCCCCTTTGCTTAGAGGAACAAAGGATTGGTGGATTACTTAGTACAAAGGAAATTTGTATATTCTAAATAAACCTCATTTCATTGACCCCCCCCACACTACAAATAACAATGGTTCTGGACTGGCTCATTGTTTTATTATCTAATGGCTACTCAGGTGGGAAGATCACTTGAGGCCAGGAGTTCAAAACCAGCCTGGGCAACATGGTGAGACCCCTGTCTCTAAAAATAATAAATAAATAAAAATTAGCCAGGAGTGGTGGCACACACCTGTAGCCCTAGATACTTGGAGGCTGAGGCAGGAGGATCACTTGAGGAGGAGTTTGAAGTTGTGGTGAGCTATGATTGCGCCACTGCACTCTAGCTATGGCGACAGAACAAGACTCTATCTCTAAATAAATAAATAAATAAATAAAATAAAGGCTTCTCAGGTTACTATCAATCACTGAAGAAAATGTTTAATCTACTCTCACTCTACCTTCTTTAAGCCTGTGCTTCAAGCCTTTTCTGCCCTCTCCTCAAAAAATAAGAAAAAAATATACAGTGGATTTTTATTCTAGCAAGATATTTGAAAATATCTCCCACACTTTCCTGGTCTAGCCATGCTAACCTAGCCTAGGAATTCTGTCCCAAAGGACACTGAGGGTAGTTGGGTAGCATGTGTACTCTATAAAACGCTGCTTACTCACATTTCTTTAGTTAGTTGCTCTAAAATTTTGCCAAGGATTGAGGCAAATTGACTAATTTCACCTTCCAAATAATGTTTCTCTTCTTTGGGAAAACTGGGTCAATATATAACCATTTCCAGTTTATGAATATCAGATATGATAGAATTTTGATATTATTCACAAATATTTTTAGGCCTTGAAATGAAAATTATGGTGCTTGGACATTCTGTCACTTAGACTCTGAATTCTAGAAGGTGAGTGTGAAAAATGCCTGCAGTTGATAATCAGCAAACTTAGTACTTTGCTCCAGGCACCTTTGCCCACACAGAGCCTGGGCCCCCATTTTCTCCTCCTTTGCTCACTTCACTCCCTTCTCACTGCCACACCCCCAAGCATTTCCCACAGGTCTGGTGAAAATCACTCCCTTTCAAGTTTCTGCTGCAGCGTCTTCTCTTCATCTATTCCAAGGATATGCTATCCAACCCACCATGTGGGCCCCATTATACTCTCTACATGCCAACTGCATAGAATTGTTCACGTCTTTTCAGCCCAGTTTGTTTTTGTCTAATGCCTCAGCCCACTGCCAAGCTCATAGTGCTTGATGAGGGCAGCAAACCATGTCTTCCTACTCGCTGTCTTCTCCACTGACAGCTGCAGTGCCTAACACATAGGAGACAATAAAGATTATTAAGTGAAATAGATAAAATTCAGCCTGAACTTGCACGTATTGAAGATCCAGAGAATATTGTGATCTAGATGCTGTGTACTCCTTCTTTCTCTTTGCCTTAACACGTAGAAGTAACATAACCTTCTAAAGGTGGTAGAGAGATAAATGACATCATTTCTGAGATCTGACAATAAATTCATGAGGCTGCATTTTAAACTATGGCAGGATATTTGCCCAAATGAACATTGTCTGCTTCCAAGCAGTTATCTTGGAAAGTCAAACGTTTGGCATGAAGTTGTTGCCATTGCTCAAACCAACGGTTTTGGAACTTCTTTGAAAAATTGCTTTTCCAGTCTTTTTTGAATATCCTCCACGTGGCAAATCTTTATTTCCTAAGGTTGACTTAGATTTCTGAAAATAGTCAAAACTTTTTGGGTGTCAAGATTGGCAGAAGAAGTGAATGCCTAAGCTGTGTAATGTCATTTCTGGCTATTTTGGTACAGTACGCCTCAGGAGAATGGTGCCTTATATATTTGTAAATTGCCTCTGGGGGAATAAAGAGAATATTAATGCAACAGCTGGCCTGCTTCCTCGCTTCTTTGAAATTCCATCTTGTGTGGTCTGCTGTGCTTTGGCTTATTTTTACACAGTTAATCAACAGTTGCTTTTCAAATTATTTTTTAATGATTGGAATCCACACACACACACACACACACACACAAAACCTCTCCCAGCCTTATTCATCTAAGTCTGTTCTTCATAATGCCCATTATGAAATATTAGAGAGTCCTATTCTTACAAGTCATGAGGGTGAACTCTAGACTAGCCTGTTGTTTGCTGGCTGTGAACCTTTGGGCAAGAGACTTAGCCTCAAGTTATTTATCTGTAAGATACATGTCGTTAAACCAGGCTTACAACCCCCAGAGAATGGTTGGAATATTATATGAGAAAGTAAATGTTAAGGTACTTCCTTTTTGGTCCCCACTTTACTACATATGTTATTTCGACGTTGTGTCTGTGGCCATTTATGGCACTGGGCTTGTTTGTTTGTTTGGTTGCTCCTCTGCCTCCCCTGACCAAAAGTTTGAGTTCTGTGAGATTAAGGATCATGCTAGACTCATCTCAGTATTCCCTGTTCATATTTTGACACATAGTAAGTGCTCAAGAAATGAGTTTTATAAATAAATATAGAAATCAATTATCCTGATTTTTTATATAGTATTAATAAAAATTTAAATTCCAAATAAATATACCCATTCATACTTTGCCATTATTCTGGGTAACTTTAACATTTGTGGGAGAGATGCTAACTGTCCCCCAGTTCTCCCCTTCTTCCCCATCCAATCTATCAGCACTGCTAATTTCTTTCTGTTAGTTCTTCTGTCATCTTGGACTAACGTCCTTACCTAAGCAGGATCGCATATTCAAATCTAAACTCACTCTGTTACAGCTACTTTTACCTGGCAAAGCTGAGATCGTGATGAATCCCATCACTGCACATCCTGTGCTCATGCAGCTGGGTATTGCTGGAGGAGAGTACAGGCCACAAGATCACAATTATGCTGTTTTTATACTTTTTTTCTTCAACCCGCTTAAACTCTATGCCACAACTTTTCTTCAGTTTATTAAAAAGAAAGAAAGAAAGAAAGGAAGAAAGAAGGAAAGAAAGAAAGAAAGAAAGAAAACCACCAGACCTCATATCTTTATACCTTTGAAGTTGTCAATCTGTCTGCACCCAAATGCTACCTCTGTTTACTACAAATAAGGTGTGTCTGCATCTCTGCATCCATCACAGGCCAACCCCATTCCTGTGCTTAGGGTCCCACCCCATCTTACAGTCTCAGGGCCTTTCTTCCAGCCATCATCATCAGCTTGTCCTCCTCTACTGTATCTTACCCTTCAGCAAACAAGTAGGCTACTTTACCTCCAACTTAAAAAATACTATCTGGACATCTACATATCCCTCCAGCTACACCCCACCAATCTCTTTACTCCTCATTCACTATAAAACTTGCTGAAAAGATTGTCTACGGTCAGATTACTCACTTCCTTATGTCATATTTTCTTCTCAATCCACTCAAATCTGGCTTCTTTCTCTACGTCTGTATTGAGGCTGGACTAATCATAGTTACAGATGACATCTGCATTGGCAAATCCAATAGCTTTTTCTCTTTATATTTTACTCATTCCCAGCATCTTTCTAATAAGTTAATATTCCCTCCTTTTTTGATGACTTGTATTTTCTTTGATTATGTGAGACAACACTTTCCTGGTTTTGCTCTTACCTCACTGGCTACTCCTTTTCCAATCCCTTTGCTGCTTTCTCCTCCTATACTCATCTTCTAAATATTGGTGTACTCCAGGCTGTGACCTGGCCTTCATTTTTCCAAATTCTTCAGGAATCTTGTCTTATCTTTCACTGCTGTATCCTCAATGCCTAAAACAGCGCTTGGCACATAATAGGATGTCAACAAATGTAAGCACCACATGTACTCACCATCAAATTGGTATTAACTAACTTAACTGACCAACACTTATGTCTCCATATAGTAATAGCAATCATTGGGTACCGGGCAGGTGGGAGGGAGGAGGAGGGGATGGGTATATTCACACCTAATGGGTGCAGTGTGCACCGTCTGGGGGATGTACACGCTTGAAGCTCTGATTTGGGTGGGGAAAAGGCAATATATGTAACCTAAACATTTGTACCCCCGTAATATGCTGAAATTAAAAAAAAGTTAAAAAACAAAATAAATAAATAATTGTAAAGTGAATGTATACATTATGCAACTTCTTGGAAAAAGTGACAGGAGTAATGTCCCTCCCTTTTACTCCATACATCCATCTTTGAAATGTCTCCGGACTTTTGTCTACTTATGTCTTCCTCACGTGTTGGAGTCTAATAATTGTTCCTTGGGTAGGATGACTCAGCAATTGTCTTTATATGGGTTTATGTAATTGTAGATAGAATAAATAAACTTAATGAATTACTGGCCCATGCATACATAGACAAAAGCAATGGAGTGTTGAGCAATTAACATGTGAATTTGTTTCAACTAGACAACTAATATATAGCACTCAGTTTTATTTCTCTTAGCACAGCCTTTTCTTTTTGTGGTAGCTTGAATTATACATGCAACAATTCTAAGATTTTTATAAAAGAACTGTAAATTCTATCTTCCATTTTACTATATTGTGCTCTGCCCTTTCCATCTTTATAAAATGGAGAAATATTTTGTTCTCACTGTGCATTGAGGTCAGGAATGAAAGATCTGATAAGTCCATGGCATTATGAGTACAACGTGTTTAAAGTGGCCTAAGCCATTTGCACAGGCACATAACACACTCTAATCCATTTAAGGGCCTTTGTAAGCAGTCAGGTCTCCAACCCTTAATCCACCTCATTATGCCTAGGTAGTGAAGCATAGAGGGTTTTAGGTTCTTACAATTACTGGCTGATAAGGTACACTGACTATCAAAAGATACTTGAGGCAATGATATTCTAAAGAAAGTACTCACAGCCTGTGACCACACGACAGAGAGGTTTGGATTGCACTGGGTGTACACTGAGATAGTGCATCTTCTTGTACAATCTAGTCTGACTTTGCCTAACATGTCCATAAAACCAAACTATCAGGTAAGGGTTGACAATCACCATCTTCCTTGAATACCAGGCATTACTGATACCTCTAGAAACTCAGGCCATAAAATGATTGCTCCCTGATGCTGATCACACCTAGTAAGCTAATTTCCCTCATATTTATTATAACCCCCAAATAACTGCACTGAATACTTTATGTCCAAGGCCTCTCCCTGTTTTCTAGCATTCATCCTTATATATTCTAACTAATTCAAAAATAAAGCACCACTGATGATGTCCTGCCACAAGAGCTCTATTGTTTAGTATCTGATAACTGAACTGGGACTGTGGCCAGGAATTCCATAGTAACAGTCCTACCTGGCTACATCTGGAGTACAGACATGCAATGAGTCAAACTCAGCTCTGTATGTCCACCAGATAATTGGACTTTACCTCTAAAATACATGCTATGGTCCTCCTTTGTAAACTGCAAACCAGGTCAATATTCTTTATGAGAAGCATAAAAACTTCAGATGTAGCCACTGTATTATGAGCCAATGGTATTATCTCCTTTCAAATAAATCTATCAGGAACAGTATGAGATTATTCACTTTTTGAAATTTTCCTTTGTGTTTTACTTTTGTAAAATAATTTGATGCAGTCTAATCTTCAAGAGGTCAGTATATATCCCTGTTTACTTTTTTATTGAGAAATATTTGAAGATATTCATTAAAACTTTATTTGGTAGTCAAATATAGCCATCCAATATTTGTTAGCTGGTTGCTATTCCTCATATTTCATGGAATGTTGCTCCATATTTAACTTTTAGACTTTATTAAAGTTAGGATTGAATTTCCCCATGTCTTGGAGTCTGAAGAATGAATGAGTGAATTCTGAACTATCATATTTTTTTGCAAATAGAAATTTGTAAGACTTTGTGAATTGTCACTTCATTGATTTGCTATCACTTATAATTCAACATTTCTGATTCTGAAGTTTGCATTTCTCCATACTTTCCATCTTTTAAGTGTTTTCTTATCAAAATAGATACATAAATAAGGTTGCAGGTAAATTAATATTGTTAATTATAATGTGGCTGTCTATTGGTTACTGGTTATGTGGGCCTGGGAATGCCACTTCTTGGAAGATAAATAATGTTTAAGTTATTTTTGTCTTGTATATTTGAATGCAATGCAGCACAACATGATTCAGACTTTTCATTAAATCAAACTAACTTCGCTCCTCTCCGTATGTGCATATGCTTCCATATGTAATGGGAATACCATTAAAGATTTCGATGTTACAAAAGCTGCTCAGGTGTAGTCACCTAAGATATTTAGGTCCTTAGGATCGGGGGTGGCAGGGGAATTCCAGCTGAGAGAATGTGAAGAATACAACAAAGAGTTTTTCAGTTTTTGCTCTTTGTTTTTAATCTGTTCAGCAAAGGCTGCAGCTTGGTGAAGCTTGATTTGAAAGTTTAGTCTTTGCCTAAACCTCCTGGGAACTGGCAGGCCACATAGGAGGGATTTTCTCAACTATGAAAACTTCCCTTCCTAGCTCTTGGGGCATCTGATCCTTGTAAGGTAAATGTACTCTTACATTTAGTGTTGTAAATGGGTAGTGAGATTGGGTACATTCATATTCTACACCACCTTTAGGGGGCTCCTTCCTACCCCACCAAACTTCTCAGTGATCTCATGTACACCCATATTTTATTCCATGGTTGTCAAGAGGCTTCCTAGAGAGAAAGCCAATATGGGCAATACCATTTGCTCCTGATTTCCTATTTCTTATTCCTATCAAAATGTCTGCTTACTATTAAGAAAATTCATAATTGCATCCAAGCAGGTGTTAAGAAGTTCTATGCAGTGACACTTTTCCTCCTCCTGATAATGTGTATTACAGCAAGAATCTTATGGAGGCAAAGGTAGATGATTCATATAACATGGTAGCTGGTAAAAGAAAACTGTTTGATTAGCCCAGCCACATGGTAGTTCTCAGAGCACACGATGTGGAATCAAGCACAATCATTTACTAGTTGGCCTGAGAAAAGTCACTTTCTGTTTTGAGTGAGTGCAATTGGGAACAGAGAGGTCATAGAGAAACAGGGCACAGGTAGGGAAAAGGTGGAGTAGGCACTTCCTCCTAGATCCTGTACTCAACTAGGGCTAATTGGACTGGAGTTGTTGCTACACTCAAAATAGAAGAAAAATGACACAATATTAGGATAAGGTTTGGCAAAAACAGAAGGGGATGGATTAGGAGATGATTATTACTAATTTAATCAATGTAAGTCATGATAAGAAAGAAGAGCGTTCTTTGTCCCCAAATTTGTATTTTCTTATTTGCTTGTATTTTAGCATAAATTCATGTATTCATCAAAAAGAGGTGTTAGAGTGTTACATATATGTTCTGCTACCTGGTAATTTATATTTTTATAAGAACTTTATGGAGGCAATGCCTTAACTGCAATAAGTGACTCTTATGGTAAAACTTTCATGAATATAGGAGACTGGTGAAAGAGACATATTTGACAGATCAGAGTCTTATGCTACCCCTCATATCATACCATGTAGGAATGGGACACCTGAGTTTGGTAGTGGGCTTGGAAAAAGTCACTACTCTGTTCCAGGTGAGTCCATTCACAGTAGAGAGAAGACTTACACAGGGCATAAATATGGCAGGCACATTCTTGTAGGTAGAGGTGATTACACACAGTGAGGCTAAAATTGTCATTTTGCTCATAATATCAATCAGTAAGACATGGAGGTTTGGCAAAGACTTGGAGTCGAAGTGGTAGTGATCGTTGCTGGTAATCTGGGCCATTCAAGTCATGAGGAAAAGGTACAGTTGAGTGAATGACTTGAGCTTAGGTCAAGCTAGATAACCTTGGAAGATAGTGAGATGACTTGTCCTTTGGAAAATGTGATTTGGGGGACAGTGAGTCTATTGTGTCAATCTAATCTACTGTAGAGCCAGAGCATACCTTTGGGAATGGCCGGGGTATAGTTCTAGTGACCAAGTTGGGGCGCTGTTGCCATTAGAATGATCAACTGAGTGGTTACTGAACTGATCTTGGTCAGCTTGAGACCTTCTGATCATGAGAAGTCAATATACATGCAAAAAAGAAAAAAAAATTCATCAACTTCATGGACACCACCAATGAACTACTTTTATGAACTAGATTGTTTACCATGATGAGGCAGTGGTGGTGATGGCGAAGTACTAACAGTTATATAAGCAAATAAATGAAAATGTCCAGGATGGTCTTTTTCTTTTTTTTTCTAATTTTTTAAAAATATTTTTTATAGAGACATGGTCTCACTATTGCCAAGGCTGGTCTCAAACTCCTGGTCTCAAGTCAACCTCCTGCCTCAACCTCCCAAAATGCTAGGATTACAGGCATCAGCCACCATGCCTGGCCTAGAATGATTGTATTAGCAAAGTTTATATATATATAAAATGAGAAATGGAATTTTATTAAGATATTCCAGAGTTCTTTTCCAAGCTTATTTTGTCTCCAATATTATTGCTATTTCAGTTTACAGTGCATTTATCATAAATTGTTATATTACACTTTTTTTAACTATCGTCCTATGCTTAATTATCCAGTATTCACAATCTAAAATTGCTAAATTTCTCTAGTTTGGCCTTTTGATCAACTTTTTGGAATAATAGGATTATCTTATAATTAATTGCAAATGAAGGTCCTAAAATACAAGGTAGTTATTTCATGGATAACTGACTACCACAGAGCTTTGTTGTATGCCTTGGGTCACAGGGCTTGCTCTCTCCATTGCTAGTACAGAGTTGGTGAGAGACTAAAATGAGAAAGATGGCTGTGCAATGAAATGAGGCAGTGTCCTCATAAGGTTTCCCTCTACTCTCATTCCACAAATTCTGAAGCTGATTTCTCAGTTTCATAGCCTCACGAAAAGGCTTATACATGACACAGAAAATGTAGGCACTTAGCCCATAGGTGACATCCATGTAAGGCTACTAACGCCTATGAAGTTTAAGGAAAGCTTCACCAAGAAGGGCTGTGAAGCAGTGGCCACACATTGAATCGCCTGCGGAGCTTTATAGAACTACTGATTTAATTAGTCTGAGATACGGCCAAGGCATCAGAATTTAAAATAACCTCTTCCAAGTGATTCTATTGTGCAGCCAAATTGAAGAAGTGTGGATAAAGGAACCATTGAGCCTACACAACTCCTTAGCCTTAGTCCCAACTTGCAGGTTTTTCTTAGTCTTTGTCCCAACTCACAGGTTTTAAAGGACTTGGACTAGTTAGTGTCAATGAAGGCATCATATAGAGGAACAAATAGCCACATCTTCTGGGAAGATTTGGGGGTTATTCTCAGATTGTTCTACACCACAATACCCTTGGGCTACCCACAGTGCCTCACCTGAACACTTGCTCCTTGCGAGGTCCCCAGAGTACTTCTCAGTTAATCACAGCGAATCACTCCTGGGCCTGCTCTCTCATTTACAGCTTGCTTCTAGAATCGCTCCCCATAGATTTCAACTGCTCTCCTTCATAGCTCCTATTTCTCCCTCCTCATTAGGACAAATAAACAAACAAACAAACAAAGCAGAAACAAAGCAAAAACCACATGGGAAGGTTTTAGTCAAAGATTCAGGAACCCCAGTTGGCAGACATGATCACTTTGGGGTGAGCAAAGCTCACCTGCAACGATTTTTAAAAATACCACCCTGTCTGCCTTCCTCCATATCTAATATCTATTGCTTCAGGCTCAGATAAGTTCCACAGGCAATTCTGATAAACATGTCTAGCATAATCATCCATCGATAGATCGGACCCTAGGTAGGTTTCAAGAGTTCCATGGGTTATCCCCTGCCATAAATGATGAGCAATACTTTATGTGTGTGCCTTTTGCTTGTATACAGAAATAGTGCATTTAAAAAAAATGTTAGATTATCAACTGGCCTTTAATCTCTCTCCTATTTAAGAATTATTTCAATAGACTAGAAATATAAATCCTCACCAGAATATAATTCATTTTTCTCATAAAAATATGTAAGATGGTTCTTATATATATTTGAGGTGTTATCAGTAAGACTTTTTAAGAACACTTTTTAGCTAGATGAAACTTGAAATCTACTCTTTCAAAAAGATTACTTCAGTTCCATAATTAAGCACTATGATACTAAACCTTAGCCACACACTTTCCTATGGTCCTGGGAAGACAAGGATGTCTTGCTCATTGGGAAATATTCAGTACTGTGAAAAAGCTGTAAATTTACTTCAATGTAACCATAATTCCCTCATTGTTTTATTAACAGAATCCCCAGTTTTTTTAATTATAAAAAAGTGCTAGTAAAATAATTTAAATATAGTTATTCTCACCACTCCCTCTCCTCAATTCCCTAGAGATGGCCAATATGAACAGTGTCATATGTATCAGGCAAGTACAAATACATACTGTGTGTGTGTGTGCATGTGTTATTTTTAAAACAAAAATACAACCACATAATTCAATTGGATTTTCTCACTTAACAATATATCTTGGATATTTTTCCAGGACACTAAACTGCTTTTGAAAGAGTAGAAAGTATTATTTTCTGAAAGCATCAGGATCTCTCATAATGAGCATCCTTTCTAGAAAATGGAAATGTCTTAATATCAAAAGGAGCTGCTGTCATCAAAGCAGGCATTCTGCTCTTTCCTGTCTCCTTCACCTGCACAAACTCCACAGTCCTCAGCCCTCTGCTTTCCTCAGTTCACCCTGGAAGAGGACAGAGCCCCTGTTCTTGCTCAATCTGCAGTTCTTTCAGAAGACATTTGCAAGGATCTAAGGCTGCTCCACACATAGATTTGCTTCTAACACAGATTTCTTTCAGAAACCATTCTGTCAAGTGAGCTTGCACTGCATATTTTCCATTGTGAGCAAAAAAAATAGATTTAGCATTAAAATGTATCATCTGTGTCAATATGTGTCAATATTTGACGGTGTAGATTTAAACCTGAGCATATGTGCTAGTTTTAATTCCAAGGCACCCAGTGCTGCAGTCGTCATTTCCTCTAGCCCTCAGAAGAAAGTTCTTTCTGGGATCACCAAATCCCTTAGAAGTCAGGTAGAAACTCTGCTGAAAAAGTCTTCTCTTGGTAGGAGCTACCCAGCTCTCCTGCCCACCTTGCTCAGTTACTCTTTTTACACTCAAAGCAGCCACTGAGAACACTGTTAAAAGTGAGCTCTTTTTATCTCCCGTATCACAAATCCTTTCTCTTTTGCCTTATGCTTTATATTCCACCTTGTTCCAATGCAAACATTTAAGATTAGTTTTCCACCCCCTTGACACCTCCTCATTGAAAAGATTCTTCCTTTCCTAGTTTGAGCCAGGAAGGATATCAGGAATGTGGAAAAGCCAGTGAAGTTTTAATTGGATTAAACTCTGTGTGTCCCTCCACCCCTCCAACCTCCTTATTGGCAACTTTCTTGACAGCTTAACTAACAAGATAACATGCAACAAAGAGATGTGGCATTCGGCAGGGCCTCCCGCCTTACCTGGGGGGGATACACCTGGGCCAGCTGTGAGTGGCAACAGAGCAACAGGTAACTGACAACAACCCCCACTCTGATACTGTCACCAACTCTCAGGCTTTGTGCACGTCTGAGATGAAATTCAAACCTGAAATTTTAGCTGCTCAAAGTGATTGGATTCAGCAGGCGCCTCCTGAGCTTGCGGTGGAAGTGCCAGAGGGGGAGCAAAGCCACTTCCCTGGTCTTTAATTCCCTCGGCCAAGAAAAATCAAAATCTGTCCATTTGGCACGTTTCAGAGGGAAAAAGGGCAATACAAATTTTCCTTAATAAAATAATGCCGGCTATTAAAGAGCAGTCTTGCCGAAGTCATTTGACGCCCTTCTCCCACAGGGCTGGCGGGCACGAGGCCAGGGTGTGGGGAAGTGCAATTGGAGACATTAGTTACACCACCTTAGGTACGGTAGCAAAATAATATTTGATAAATGAAAATAAATCCAGGCAGACACAATTTCCAAATAGTTTTTAGAAGTACCTGTCACTTCCAGACTCTCTTCTTAAGCGTAACCCTTGGTGAGCGAATCCATTTTACCGCTTCTTCCGGGCAGAAAATTTCAGCGTGCCCTAAAAGAATTCAGTGTCTCCAGAAGGAAAGTGACAAGCACATTTTCATGAGAACCAGAGACTCTGCGAAAGCTCCTTCCAGAAAGTTCTCATCTGAAACTGGAGTAGTTGGATGTTTGTACTTTCGTTTCAGAAGCATTAGGAGGAATTGGGACCCCCCAAAATACTGACCCTACAAACAGAAATGTACGTATCTCAAATACGTGTCACAGGAAGACACCCAATTCATGCCATTAGTAGAGCTAAATTTTAAATGTCAATGCCCCTGAGAGGGGTCATTGTGCTTCAAAATCCCCACTAGGGTATAAAGGGGCATCGATTTGATCCTGTCCTAAGGACAAGTTTTGACACTGAATAGTTTAAAGAGATAGAGAATAAAAGGGAAGTTATAACCTAGGGAGCCAAAGATAAATTTCTAGTCTTGACTGTGTTTTTCACTTACATGCAAAAGACCTGATCGTTTGGGGAAGGTTGAACCAGGAGTTCTAGTAAAAAAAAAAAAAAAAAACCAGAAGAGGGTAAAGAAAACAAAGATACTGTATAAGAATAAAATTACAACGACATGAAGGGTGGGTCTAAAATGACATAGTTAGCATTAGGGCTAGCATAATCTTTTGACTTTTTCAAATTTTTAGGTTGACTATACTCAATAATACTGAAGAAAATGTTACATATGTGCTGAGAAACCTGATTGTATTAGAGAGTCAGGAGTGGTATAGTAGCAGGTGTCAGGAGACCTGAGTTCCAGTCCTGCTTTAGTACTTAAGACCTATGGTAAGTCCCTTAAATACCGTAAGTACCTTCTCTGTTTCTGGCACTATATTATGAGCATACAAATATTCTATCTAGGTCAATCTATATAAGAAGCTTTAGTGTCCTCATAATATGTATTGTATAATGTAGAGAAAGTAGTAATGCATGTTCTCTCTCCCTCTCTTCCTCCCCTTCTCCTTCTCCTCCTTCTTGTAGATTAGATGCTACTATACTCTGTTCCTCAGTTATAACATGGGGATAATAATATACCTACTCTATAGGGTTGTCATGAAGACTAAAAGAAGTAATCTATTTTAATTGCTTGGGAATGTGCATGACATGTAGTAATAGCACTCCTTAATTAATCTATCAAGAGTTAACATTGCAGCTATTTGATTATGTCTACACACACTGCATTCTGGTGGGCACTAGGCATGAGAACACAGGATTTTTCTCTATCTCCTGTTTTCACCCTTGTCTTTAAGCATAAGAATTTTGTCTTAAGACTACCTTTAACAGCAAGGTATAGCGTGAAAAGCAGCCATGAATGAGAAGCTTCCCATTTCATTAAGGCAGCTGTTGACATGGGTCACCCTGACATAAGGGTCAAGTGGAGGTACTAGTCACCCGTTCCTACTGAAAAGTTGCCCCAGCAGTAAGCCTCTGTGGTAGCCTCTCACCATCTCAATAAAATGGGTCTAGATAACTGTACCTTAGACTACTGGAAGATTCTATTGCCAACTCCTACAAATCAGGAAAAAGAATTCCAAAAAGAAGGAAAAAATAGAAAATAACCCCCATCCCCTGAAAAATAAACCTGTAATAGCATTTATTTCACCATGGCCCTGAAGTCTAGAAAGTCAGTGCTCATGGAAGGCAATGCAAGGGTAATTCATCATTATCTTATCTTGTAAACCTTTTATTAATAATAATAAAAAGTCAAGGGGGTGGGGAACCTGTAGCCTCAAGGCCACATGTGGCCCTCCAGATCCCCAAGTGTGGCCCCTCAACAGAATCCAAACCTCACAGCACGAATCTCTTTATTAAGAGAATTTGTTTCATAAAACTTGGATTCTGTCAGAAGGTTGCACTCAAGGATCCAGAAGGCCACATGTGGCCCAAAGGCCGCAGGTTCTCCACCCCTCTCTAAAATCATAAGCAAAATTTAGTAAGTGTATTCATGCAGTTTTGTAAAAAGTGTTTGTAACTTTTATCTGGTATTTGCAGAGGTCTGAGGTTTCAAAAGCATCAAGAATCTCAGATTAGACAACAATATATGTATGTTTATAAATAAGGATTATTTTTTTCATCTTTATGTTATACAAAAAAGTTCTGACAGTACTGTTTGATACTTGGCATCGTAGCAAGAGAGACATCAATTTTCATTTTCTTCAGAGCCAACAGTAACTGCAGGAATGGGAAGTAGCCCAGGTCCTGGGCCCTTGGCCTCCACTGAGGAGTTCAGTTTGTTTTCTTGTGTTGACTGAGTGTAGGACCTATCTGGCTCTGTCCTACACTCTGGAAAAATCATACAACAGTGGCCATAATGTCAGCCTGAAGGTGATCTGGTTTCTCAGAATCACTTCTACTTTCAACAGACTCCTCTCACATCAGTTGCTGAAGAGTTTAAAGTTTTCCTTCCAATTCATGTTTCAGACATTGCCTTGAGACATTTTGTGTTTCTCTCCTTCCGTTGGTCCCAAGGAGGATGGGGTTAGACAGTGAATGGCTTGGAACAACCCATTCCCACCCTGGAGACACACTGGCAGTGAGTGAGGAAGGACATATTTCACACAAAGTCACTTATGTTGAATGTAGCATAGAAAATATTCCTTAATATTAATACCTATCATTATGCCTTTCCCCATCTCCTTTTCCAGAATAATCTCCCTGTGGAGCTCAGCACTTAGCTCAGGCGCATCTTCTTCAGGGGCCTCCCCAAGTCCTCTGTGGCCTTTATGCTCCACTGGCATCTATGACACTGTGTTTTCCTGGTTCTTCTCAAACTGTTCTTCCCTTTGTTTCTGTTTTTTTTTTTTTTTTCTCCTTTTGTCTCTTTCATGCATAGAATATAGAAATGCCCAAGTTCGGGCTGTGCCTCTTCCATGATTCCCACAGGTGAGTCTCAGCCACCTTCTTGGTTTCCTCTATAAGATTTCAGTGTGCTGATGACTCTCTAATCTGTATCTGTGCTTCACACCTGTGAGTGTGAAGTTTCAGAACCATATATCCAACGGCTTGCTACACACGTCCCCAGGCAGATCCTAGATCACCACAAGTGCAAAATGTTCAAAACTGAAATCTTCCTCATCCTGTGGACTTTGGTCCTACTTCTGTATTCGCTATTTTAGGTAGCCTTACCATCTACCAGTTAGCTAAACTAGGACACTGTGAGTCAGTCCTTGTCCCATTACGTCAGTCTCCATTTTCTGTTGCATATTCAATCATTTATGAAGTTTTTACTTCCTTAGAGCTGACATTTTTTTTGTTCTCTTCTTCGTTGTGACCACCACTATTGATTTGAAAGCTCTGACTGCCTTCTGTAAGGAATGTCTTTTTAAAATTTTTTTTTTTAATTTCAGTATATTATGGGGGTACAAATGTTTAGGTTACATATATTGTCTTTGACCCCCCTCCCCCACAAGTGAGAGCTTCAAGCATGTCCATCCCCTAGATGGTGCGCATCATACTCATTATGTATGTATATACCCATCCCCTCCTCCGTCTCCCATCTGCCTGTCACCCGATGAATGTTATTACTATATGTGCACTTAAGTGTTGATCAGTGAAACCAATTTGATGGTGAGTATATGTAGTGCTTGTTTTTCCATTCTTGGGATATTTCACTTAGTAAAATGGGCTCCAGCTCTATCCAGGATAATACAAGAGGTGCTATATCACCATTGTTTCTTATTGCTGAATAGTACTCCATGGTATAAATATACCACATTTTATTAATCCACTCATGTATTGATGGGCACTTGGGTTGTTTCCACATCTTTGCAATTGTGAATTGTGCTGCTATAAACATTCAAGTGCAGATGTCTTTTTTATAGAGTGTCTTTTGTTCTTTGGGGTAGATGCCCAGTAATGGGATTGCTGGATCAAATGGTAGATCTACTTGTATCTATTTAAGGTATCTCCATATTGCTTCCCACGGAGGTTGCACTAATTTGCAGTCCCACCAGCAGTGTATAAATGTTCCTATCTCTCTGCATCCACACCAACATTTACTGGATAGCCACATGTAGAAGACTGAAACAGGATCTACACCTCTCCCCTCTCACAAAAATGAACTCATGGTGGATAACAGACTTAAACCTAAGGTGTGAAACTATAAGAATTCTAGAAGAAAATGTTGGAAATATTCTTCTAGACATTGGCCTAGGCAAAGAATTTGTGAAGAAGACCCCAAAGACAATCACAGCAACAACAAAAATAGATAAATGGGATCTGATCAAATTAAAAAGCTTCTGCACAGTCAAAGAAACTATCACGAGAGCAAACAGACAACCTACAGAATGAGAGAAAATATTTGCATGCTACACATCTGATAAAGGGCTGATAACTAGAATCTATTTAGAACTTAGGAAAATCAGCAAGAAAAAATCAAACAACCCTATCAAAAAGTGGGCAAAGGACATGAACAGAAACTTTTCAAAAGAAGACAGAATAACAGCCAAGAGAAACGTATGAAAAAATGCTCAACATCTCTAATCATCAGGGAAATGCAAATCAAAACCATAATGAGATACCACTTATCCCCAGTGAGAATGGCCTTTATCAAAAAGTCCCAAAACAATAAATGTAAGGAATGTCTTAACAGCTTCCTATCTCACCTTCAGTGCCATCCATTGGTCACAGCTGCTAGAGTAAGAGTGACCTAACCAAAGTGAAATTGACCAAGTCATCACTCCCTAGCTTCAAAACCTTTGACAACTTCCCACAGTGTCTCCCGTGGAGCATTGCCACTACTCACTTTCCACTGCAGAAACTATAAACTCAGGACATCCATGAGTTGCCTGGGACTCATCTGATGTGAGATCTCTCTGTTTTGATCTGTGAGCATTATGTAAATGTCATAATGTCTCCCTACAGCTCCACATAACCCACATTCCTCAGTGTAGGGCTTAATCTGCTGGGCTGCACTCATTATTTCATGCATACCTTTGTTGCATGGTTTAGATTGATTGTTTTCACCTTAACAGTTAAAATACTTGGTAAGAAGTTTAACACTTAAATGGATTTCACTTAAATCTACATTTGTGAAGACTGGGTCTTTTAGCCCTTGTATTCTGTAAACCCTGCATAACATTCCAAGGTAGAGCCAGTTAAGGACATGACAATTAGAAAATTGATCAGAATTCCTGAGCAGTTACTTGGTCTCCATCCAGATATTTTTTTTTTTTTTTACCAACTGTTGTAGCAAAACCCACTAATATAGAAGAGCCTGAGTAGTCAACATTAGTCACTCCTTGAGACTGTATATAGAAAAAGCATGTCCTTTGATGTTAACCTTCCTAAAAGGCTCAGATACCCTAACTACATGTATGGTGACATCACCCCTTTGTGTTTGTGTGAATGGGCTAGATTAAGGAGATTAAGAAAGGAGTGGGTCAGAGGTAAATGTGGTTGAGTGGCAGGAGAGGGGGTGGGGCAGCAAATCCCTCCCATCCTAAGAAAACAGGCTTCACTCACGTCTTTACATGTATTTGAAAGCAGAGTAGCAGGTAGGTTTTCGAATCACAACCTCTGCTCAGGGCTCTGAGTTCAATTTTTAGCTCTGGCTCTAGCAAACGAAGGACAAGGCTCATTACTGCAAGGGTTTTTGTTTGCTTTTCAGTCAAAGAGGAAGAACCATTAGGCCCTTCTCACAAGATCATACAGCTTATAGAAATGCCTTTGCAGATAGTGAGGAAAAAAAATGTTGCTACCTAAACTTAATGATGAAGTGCATGACATATTAAACCACCCCCCTCTGGAACTGACATGCTAATGAATAGTTCCAGCATTCATTTCAGGTTTTTAGATACCTAAGGCAAAAGGATATGCACTCTGTAGAGTATATAAGAATGCCAGCTTTAAATATTATGTTCTCTAATTTTTTAAGAAGTTATGAGAATGTACAGATATCCCTTTCACTAGAAGTGCTCCTGTCCAGGTGTCAGTTCATTACTTAATTACAATATGACCTATCAAAAAAAATGCAAATCTATCCATAGCATTTTCTGATTTGAAATCTGTCAATATCTATATGATAAGTTCCAAGCCTGAAGTATAAAACCCTTTACTTTTTCGGGTCCTGAGTACATTCTTAGGTACTTACTTCTCCATCTCCCCAATTTCCTCATCTCAAGTACATACAAATAATATTTACACACATACAAAGGCACATGCACACAAGCGCATGCACATTGACACACATCTCCCACAAGTACACACACTTGTGTGCATACACACAGCTCACACACATACAGAAGGACACACATATACAAGTGTGAAAACATATAAGACACACACAGGCACACAATAAGACTTACCAGCGCATATAAAAGGACATACACACAAGTGTGCACTTAGGCACACACACACAAGGGCGTGCATACACACAGGAATGCACATGATGGTACAATACACAAACGTGTACACAGGAACATACAAGGACACAAATATATGCACACACTCATAAGTATGGGTATGTATTGACACATAAGCACACACATGAAAACACACATAGGTATGCACATGCACATGCACTTGTGGAGCTACATAAAGGACACACATGGGGACATGCACACATACACACATGCAGACATGGGCAGACATCCAAAGATACACCCTACACTCCACTTTGTGCAGATTAATGCTTGCTCCTTTCTTGATGTCACTCTCAGCAAGGTGGTATAGCCTTTTATTTAGTTCATGAACTAATCAGGCATCTTGCTTTTCCCAAGAGCACATCAATGCTACTCTCATTTTGGTGGATTGCTAAGGCATCTAGCTATTCTCTCACGTTGCACACAGAAGTCTTCATTATAGGCATTTGTCAGGGAGCAGCATTTGAACTCACCGTTGTTTGGAAATAGGCCTTTATGGAGGATCACACATTCATGTGCAGCCCACATATTCTTCTAGACCATGTATGTCCAAAAGAAATATAATGAGAGCCACAGTTATGTGGTACACATGTAATTTAAAATTTTCTAGTAGCCACATTGCAAAAAAAGGGAAACAGTTAAACTAAATTTTAATAATATATTTTATCTAATTTATTACAAATATTATTTCAACATGTAATCATTATAAAGTTATTGAGATAGTTTACATTATTTGTGTATGTATATGCTGGTTTTTGAAATTTAGTTTGTGTTTTTACACTTAGGACATCACAATTTGGACTAATCACATTTCAATTGTCAACAGTTGCAAGTGGTTAGTTATTACCATGCTGCAAAAATCGTCTATGGATTAAATCAAACAAATGAAGGGCCAGGCACTGATGTCCAGGAAGCTTACAGACAAACGCTTGGTTCATCTCTGGAAAATCTTTGTACGGCACTTAAAACAGACCATTTGTAAACTTACCTAATACCAGGATTCATTTGTTTTTCTCTTTTTATTTTCCCTTCGCTTAATTTTTAAGTTATTTTTCATATGTTTTTGCTTTGCTATATTAAATGCATTTTTTACAAGCCATTTTAAGTCCTTTTTGTTTATTGCCTGGTCTTACAATAAGGCAAGTTAAAAAGAATGAAAGTAAAAGATTATTCTTCATGTTCACCTCTCGGTGAAGCCATTTCTGGACCCCTCCTCCCTTCTGCCAGGGCAAGCAGCTGCCTACTGTATGTACTTGAGGGAGGAGCTTACCTTGTAGCCCATTCTGCTATAATAACCACATAAGTGTTGCGAAAAATCACTATGCTGTGCAAAATCAAGCAATAAAAACCACAGGACTTATGGGGAAAATGGAATTAGGAGCATAATATTTAAAAACTTTGTTAGTGACACATTAACACAAAAAAAGATAGAAAGAAAACAGCGTCAGAGTTTCACACATATAAAATGGTTAAGTAATACACAAATATTGCAATAAATATGACACTTGACCTTGAAAAAAACCAGAAAATTTACTTATGGAAGTGGATATCTGAAGAATTCAGCTCCTGAGTTATGGTGAGATGATGGAAAAAGGGTTGTTTAAAATCAGGCAGAGGGTGGCGTGGCTCACCCATGAGGTGAGTTGGGGCAGCTGATGCATGTTCAGCTGCGTGCACGTGTTGATTCTGTGTATTCCTGTGCTGCTCAGTTTATCTGGGTTCAGTTTTTCGTGTTCACCTACTGTCCCTGATAGATGCAAAATTCATGATATACTCCCATTGTTCCCTAATTTAACAATCCTTAGGGCAGATCTGTGTTTTTGAAAACAGACATTATAACATAACTGAACGAAGTTATTTCTATTATGACCATGTTTTGCATCTGTTTATTTTTGGCTGCTTTTACACGCGTCCTTCTTTTCCTGGTCTAGACTGTGACTTTCTTGAAGGTAAGAATCACATCTCATCTTTGAATCTTCTTTCTATCCTCTGTCCCTCCCTCGCCCAGTCCCTGACACACAGGACGTACTCCATGTATCATTCAAATTTTGTTAATCTATGTTATATTTAACAGCCTCCTATTAAATTTTGAATTGCTTAGGGGAAAATATCACACACTTATGCACATCTTCAAACCATTTTTCTGTTTAAAACTTGGTAAGTTCAACATCAAGCAGAGAGCAGACACGTGCACAGTGGGCACACTCCGCTGCCTGAGCTCATGCCTCCACCACCTTCTCTTTCCCGACCTCTGGGAGCCTTACCCTGTGCTAAGAAAATGTCAGTGACTTAGTCAATGGACCCAGTGTCTTAACAGAGCAGACTGAGGGGAGCCAAGGCAGGCAAAGGAAACAATGGTCGGCGTTGTTTTTCCAAGTCTTTCTCCGATCCCTCCTCCAGCATGGAAACCCTCCCAGGCTACTCTCCAGACCAGGGCCAAGCCCTCACCAGTGCTGTAGAAATGCTACTGCGCAGGACCGAGGTAGTAAAACCAGGGAAAACAGTGGGATTTCCCATTGGCTGAGCTGGAATCATGCCTCGCCCTGGGCAAACGGGCAATTGGAAATCTGAGTAGACAATTAGGGACATCAGGTCTACTCACTGGAAACACTCAATGGAGTCTTACAGTTCTTTTCTACACATGTAAATTGTGGTGATGAAACAGTAAAAGAAACGGACAAAACAGCTGAATCCAGAAAATTTGTTTTATTTTGTTTACATAATGACAAAGTGTTTCTCACTTTTAAATTTGTGGTTTTGGAGTCTTCCGAAGCATATGAATATCCACGTGTGTGTCATTGCCCTCTGCTGGATAAATTGGATAAGGTTGTGTCACTAATTGTCCACACATTATAAAAATATATCAAACTATAGCATATATTTGGCTAGCATTTCGTCTTTTTATTTTTCAAAGTGCTTTTACATTCAGTATAATAATTTGCCCTTTTAATTGTGCTATAAAATAACGAAGCTATATTTATTTCCATTTTACAGATGAAAAATTGAGGCAGAGGTAAGTTTATTCATTTAACATGCATACTATGAAGAAGCTGTATGTAAAGAACTATGCTAGCCAGTTTACAAAGGTGAATGAGACGATGTCTGCTCCTGAGAGCTTATGATGTATTACAGATAAGGTGTCTACACAAATAGCTATAATGAAAATAAAATTGTGATACATGAACAAATGAAAATAAGACTTATTGATTGTGCCAGGAGCTCATATGTGTTGTTTTATCCTCACAACCACTGTTTTGGTATTTATCATGTGCCTTGTTTTACAAATAGCAAAATTGAGGTTGGGTGCTTGTAAATCATGTCAGATTCCCAGAAATGAGAAGAAAGAAAATCTGCAACTGGTACAAATCAAAGAAGGCTTCATAAAGGTGGTGGTGCTTGAGCTAGGGCTGGAAAGATGGCCAAAATAAGGCAAATGTCAGAGCTCATGATGGCAGTAAAGTGTCAGACTCACTTGGGGGATGAAAGGTCTTGCAGAGAGAGTGGGGCTTACGCTACAAGAAAGGAATTATTCTTGGTACCGAAGATGTACCCCAAGGAAGCCTCAAGAATGAGTAGTAAAGCCAGGGCTGGTCCAGATCTGCTCCACTGCGTGGGGAGGACAGGACGCTTGAACAGAATCTTGGCTTTGGCCCCTGTGCTGGCGGGAGGAGGCAGTGCTGGCCTGTTTGCACAGCGAGGCTGCCACTAACGAGGCCTGGTTGCTGTTGCTTATGGATATGGTCACAGGTCAACGGGAGGCTGGCACGAGTCGCCTGAGCAGGCTATGGTGGCCTGTGCTCCTGGGAGTCAACAAGGAGTGTCGCATAACAAGGAAAAGTCTGAAAATCACTCACTTTCACATTAGGGGTTGCTGAACTGTGGCACCTCCTCTTTTCTTTAATAATCTGGACCAACAGCCTAAAAAGCCTCATGTGAAAAAGTAAATAAAATAAAATTGAAGACACTGTAGCAAACGAAACAGACCTCCCTTTGTCCTTAAACATAATGACAAGCCTCATTTAGTAGAGTACGTGGGTGATTTTTGCCTAGAGTTTTCCTTTTATGCTCCACAATTCTGAGAGCCCTCCAGAGTAAACCCTTGCCACCTTCCATGTATTCTGTTTCTGGCAGCCTTACAGAAAATCTCAAGGACAGAATAAATGACAAGGACCACAGGGAGTTCTCAAGAGCTTCCAAGGCTATGACCCTGCTGCCAGAGGACAAGGGGCTTGGGGCTGGGGGCTAGAAAAAAAGGGAAGGAGCAGAAAAGCTAGTCAAGTTACAGGAATGGATCTAATGCTTTGACAAATGAAACTTCTGTTTCAGAGAAAAAGGAAGGAAGGAGGGAAAGAAGGAAGGAAGGAAGGAAGGAAGGAAGGAAGGAAGGAAGGAAGGAAGGAAGGAAGGAAGGAAGGAAAGAAGAAAGGAAAGATGAAACTCAGTAATAATCAGCTCTTCCATTAAACTCCCTTATAATTATGTGAAAACAAAATATAGATAGAAATGTATATATATTTTTCTAATTCACTATAAGACAGTATCGTTATTTTGCTGAAATAGTTAACTCCTGACAA
>CAUYRT010060433.1:0-29761 GCA_963574885.1 Lepilemur ruficaudatus
TAATCCTAGCACTCTGGGAGGCTGAGGCGAGAGGATCACTCAAGGTCAGGAGTTCATAACCAGCCTGAGCAAGAGAGAGACCTACCATAAATAGAAAGAAATTAATTGGACAACTAAAAATATATAGAAAAAATTAGCCGGCATGGTGGCGCATGCCTGTAGTACCAGCTACTTGGGAGGCTGAGGCAGTAGGATCGCTTGAGCCCAGGAGTTTGAGGTTGCTGTGAGCTAGGCTGACACCACGGCACTCACTCTAGCCCGGGCAGCAGAGTGAGACTCTGTCTCCAAAAAAAAAAAAAAAAAAATCTTTATCAGCATCATCAATAAGAATTTATTTAACCACTTGTCTGGAAATAGACATTAAGACTACTACTATTTTTTTTGCTAATATAAATAATACTGAGTAATGCAAATAATGATGAGTATGTGTGTGTACACATTTTTATTCTCATTTTATTCTTGTGATAGAATCTTAAACTTGGAAGCATACACACTGAAATTGCTTTCATCAAAGATTCTACCAGTTTACGAGAAGTGCGTGAGAATATCTGTCTTCCTAAACTTTCACCACATTGGCTATTATCTTTTAAATATCTTTGTCATCTAATTTTATCTTATCATTGTTTCAATTTGTATTGCTTTGATTTCTCAAGAGGGTGAAAATTTCACCTGAGTTTGTTCATCATTTATTGTTAATCTGGGTGAGTTGTTTGTTTATCCACTTCTCGATTGAGGGTCTTGTTTTCCTTGCATTATCTTTCACTGTATTAAATACATCTACTCCTTGTCATTTTGTTACAGACGTATTTTTTTTCCTTGAGCAATTCAGTGCTCTGAGTCATAACCATGGCAGAATAATGGGCTCTTGGGAACAGAAGCAACAGCATGTGGAGGGTGAGGACAAGCTGACATTTAGAAACATTCTGGTCAAGAGTTCCAATTGGTGTTTGTTTGTTGAGGATGCTGGTGTGAAGCCCAGCTGAGTCACCAGGTCTAACAGACAGCACAAGAGCAGATGGGCCAGGCCAGGTGGGGACAGGGAGAGGACAAGGAGGCCGGGGAAGGGCACATGCCCTGGGGCTCCCTTAGAATTGGGAAAAGTGGCTGATGGAGCGGATGTGATGGGGACCATTAAATAAAATGACTTTGACATCTTAGGATTTATAGGCAAGACTGTCCTCAGACTCTGAGAATGCTTATTGGAAAAAGTTCCCTTAACAGATGGAGGCAATTCCATTCCCTAGGACAAAGGAAGATGCTCAAAAACATAATTCTGACAAGTGCATGCAAGAGGAGTCTAAAGATTTAAACTTGGAGGAAGCAGCTGAAATGTTTTGCTTTTCCATGTATGGGGAGCCCTGGGAAATATGTGTGGATATGCATTTTATTCTTGAATAACTGACACATTCTCTACATAGTGAATGGAAATTTATGTTCTCATCGACATAGCTCATATATATCACATATCCCGTACGTATGGCAAATACATAAGTCAGGACATGCATGATTAAGGTGGAGGAGTTCCCTTCCCCTACCCGAAGAGGTTTTATTTGTTTTGGAGAGAGCTGTTGATGAGAGAGGTTCTGACCAGACTCGGAATATGAGAGAAGTAAACGGAATAAGAATGAGGATTTTTATTGCGTTGTTGTGAACTGTGCAAATTTCCTTTAACATTCCAAGAAACACGAGGACATAAAGGTCTCTTCTCTTGTTTTCCATGGTCAACTGAACTGCACTCTTTGGCAAAGAGTTCATGTCTGAACCACCTGTGTCTCTAGGTCCGTAAAGGTTGTGTCTCCTTCAAGACAGCTTTTTAGACTTCTTCTTATTTTTTTTTAAAGAACGAGAAGCAAACTCCAAAAGCTTTCATTAATTAAGATAAATAGGATTAGAAAGGAAAATCGTTTTGTTTTTTTCTTGAGATAAAAAAGCATAGCCGGGCACGGTGGCTCACGCCTGTAATCCTAGCACTCTGGAAGGCCAAGGCGGGCGGATCGCTCAAGGTCAGGAGTTCGAAACCAGCCTGAGCAAGAGCGAGACCCTGTCTCTACTAATAATAGAAAGAAATTAATTGGCCAACTAAAAATGTATAGAAAAAATTAGCTGGGCATGGTGGCGCATGCCTGTAGTCGCAGCTACTCGGGAGGCTGAGGCAGAAGGATCGCTTGAGCCCAGGAGTTTGAGGTTGCTGTGAGCTAGGCTGACGCCACGGCACTCACTATCGGCTGGGCAACATCGCGCCACTCTGTCTAAAAAAAAAAAAAAAAAAAAAAAAAAAGCATGCACTTGGCCTTCAGCCTCGCTGTACATAACAGTGAGATGTGATAGGGTATATCTTTGAATTCTCATGTGATTTTGTATGCTCATTCATTTGTGTCTCATTCCATTCCACCAAGGTTTTGAGCTTTTCTGTCTTTGCCCTGCTGCTTCCTTTGCTGGGAATAATTCCCTTTCTTCTCTTCTCCGTTGGGTGAGCTGCTGCACATACTCTAGGAGCCAACTCAGTTTATCACTTGCTCTGTGAAACAGACTTTCCCCAGCCCACCAGGGTGGGGTGAACGCCCCCTTCCTACTGTGTATGTGGCTCTTGCACTTGGATTGTTAATAGTTTCTACTAGATTGTAAGCTCCCTGAGGTCTCAGTTATCCTTATATCCTCACCGTCCAGCCCAGAGCCTGCTAAGTACATCCCCGACTGAAGCATGGAGCATGGGACGTCCTCTGTGCTGAAGGGCCTTTCTGCTTCCCTCTCTTGTGTTTCCAAGTGGAGGGACTCGGAGTAACCCTTCTGGCTTCGCTCTGCTCCTGTCTCCAGCATACATGCAATTGGCCTTGACTGGGTGGATGTGCCTAATTCTGGGGCACAGTGTGAGGGGGTTCACCATGGCGTGACCCAAGCCAGCTGTTCTCCACAGTGAGTCTGCCTGTCGCCTGCGCTGGGCTGTAGCTCCCATCTCTGTCTCAATGGGTCCCCGCCTTGGGAATGGAAGAGACGCATTATCTATTGCTCCCCTGCCAAACTCCCAGCCTCTGACATTTGTACAGCGCCTTTCAGTTTACAAAGCACTTCCACGTCCATTATTTCCAGGGCTGTAAATAAGGCAACACAGCACTGTGACAGTATCGGGAGCGAGCGAGTAATTTCAGCCGGCGAAGCCACTGAACGCCTCACAAGGTGGTGCGTGGCGGTGGGCCCGTTCAGCATGGCGATCACCTGAAGCTCTCTGAATTCGGCCCCTTCCTAGCCCTGCTAGAAAGAGCAGAACCAGCAGAAGGCGTTGGTCTATCTCCAGCACTTACCTCACCTACCACCTGGCGTGCTTTTCTGGTCCACTGTGTGTCTGGAGCATCTTCCCCCTATTTCTGACGTCCACTGGTCATGCACTGGGGGTTCTAACTCTTATTACAGGAGGCTCTGGCTTTGTCAACCTGTTTGGACATGCTACTGTGACATGACCTGGCGTCCTCTGTGGGTCAGAACCCAATAATCCCTTTCTGCGATCATGCTCTGTGACCAGACACCTTTCTCCCTGGTACTGCAATCATGGACTCAGCTGACAAAGATGGTGGCTTTGAGCTCTAATATTCTATGATCATCGGGCTTAATGACTTTAGAAGTAACTGGGTCTCTTTGCTCAGTCACAGTGAAGGCCTTGTGACATCAGAGTTATTGTCACACCTGGGCACACACAGTATGACTTTGTAGTCACCACCAGTTTTCCTGGGATGTGGGTCCACCAAGAGGCACTGCATTAATGTGTACATGCTAAAAGGCGTTTTGGAACAAACAGCTTCCACAGAAGGGCCAAATTCTAATGGACTTTGTTTTTCAAAGTGTTAGAAGATGCATTGAATTTCAAGGCAAAGGGGAAAAAAAATCAGAATCGGGAGTAAAGAAAGTGAATTGACAAACAGAAATGAAATGAGTCAATCTAATTTCAAAGCCTGTCCTGAACCAAGGGTAAAATAACAAACAGGGTTTGTGAGAAAAGGAAATCTAATATTTATAAGAGGTTCGACATCTGATAAATTACACTTGGGAGGAAATGCTGCATTAGATAAATTTTATCTTGACACCGAACCCTTTAAAATGCCTGTAGAGCTTGTCTTGTACATCTGTTGTAGCCCACATACCAGCCTGTCCCTGGTAGTAGCTGAAGGGTTATTTTGCTGAGAAAAATCTGTTTGACTTAGAAGCTGGAAGAAAGAAGAGGGAAGCTCAGAGATTGGAATCTAAATAAGTAATAGAAAAAATTTCAAATGCCACCAAGGCAGGGAAAAGATGAACTCCGGTCTATGATAATTGACACTTCTCATATTCAATTCTATTCTATATGCCCTCCAAATACGCTCTTAGCCTGGTTTAACATCATTTAAGTCTGTTTGGAGTCACAATAGAGAAAGTGACAAAAGGAAATTGAATCAGTGAAGTGCATTGTTGGGTGAAATTACCTGTGGAGATGGGGCAGTGGGTGGTCCTGACACCTGTGGTCCTCTGAGAACAGGCACTGATGGGGCTGGAAGGACAGTGTCCCAAGTTGGGAGTGTGTAGGTTTGGGTGGGTAGGGAGTGAGATAGTTAATTTTATGTGTCAACTGGACTGGACCAAGGGACGCCCAGATAGCAGTTACTACGTTATTTCCGGGTGTGTCTATGAGCGTGTTTCTGGAAGAGATTAGCTGGTAGACTGAGCAAGGAAGATCCATCCTCACCAATGCACGCTGCCATCACCCAGCCCCATGAGGGCCCAGACAGAACAAAAAGGCGGAGGGAGGATGAATTTGCTCTCTGTTTTGGAGCTGAGATGTCCGTCTTCTCCTGCCCTTAGGCATCGGCACTCCTGGTTCTCAGACTTTTAGACTCGGACTGGGGATTACACGATCACTGACTTCCCCAGTTCTCAGCCTTTGGGTTTAGACTGGAATTCTACCACTGACTTTCCTAGGCCTCCAGCTTGCAGACAGCAAACTGTGGGACTTTTTGGCCTCCATAATGGTGTGAGCCAATCCTCATAATAAATCTCTTTTTATAGATCTGTATATATCCTGTTGGTTCTGTTTCTCTGGAGAACCCTGGGAGTAAGGGACTAAGTGCCATCACTGTGGGAAGTGTATACGTGTGCATGTGCATGCATGTGCATAGCTGTATTTGTGTGCATGTGTGTGTGTATGTGTGCAAGGCTTGACTATGACAAAAAGGTGGAGAAAGGGTACATTCACTCTCTGCTTGACTACTTGAGCTAGAACATTCATTTTTTCCTGGCTTTGGCCCTGAGGTTCTCAAGCCTTCAGACTAGGCCTGGAACCTGTAGCACTAGCTCTCTGGATCTGAGGTCTTCGAACTAGACCACCGGCTTTCCTGGGTCTCCAGCTTGCAGAAGGCAGTTGGTGGGGCTTCTTGGCCTCCGTAGTCATGTCATAATCTCTGTCTGTCTGTCTGTCAATCTTGTATATCTCCCATTGGTTCTCTCTCTCTGGAGAACCTACCACATACCCTCACTCTAATTATCTATACACTGTTCCCTTTGTGGGGGCAGCAATTTGTAGCTGGAAAAACACAAGCTTGGTGGAGGCAGCTCTAGGCTGGGGATTCTACTTCTACCACTTGTTGGCTGCATGGCCTTTAACAAGTTTCTTAACTTCTTCTAACTTTTTGCACATAAAGTTGTAGCCACTCAATAAATAATTGTGGGATGGATAAATATCAATATATCCACTTACAGACTTGTTAGGAGGACTGCATGCATTGATTTGCCTAAATGACCCACAAAGGTGCGTGACACATAGCAGGTTCTCAAAAATGTTTATCCCTTGCCTTCCTTCTTGCTAGAGTCAGGCTGTCAGTCTCCTTGAACCATGCAACGGTACATTCATTCCCACTTCCTCAACTTTTGCTCACAGAGGCTCCAGCTCAACCTTTGTCTTCCCTTTCTTTACGTCCTGCCCAAAACCTGAATATTTATTAAGATTCAGCTCTTTTTTTATATCCTTCACGAAGACCTTATTAATCTCATTGGTCTCTCTGCCCTCTAAGTCATTATGCTATTGTGGACTCATCAAAGGTTTAGGAAATACTGAAAGAATGAAATCCTAGAATACCAAAATTTGTGGGCCCCTATAAGGCCATAGATGTAGAAAATTTCTTACATGAGGAAGGGAAGAGAACAAATAGCTACCGAACACCCTGTGCTTTCCCTACACTACTGTGTTAATGCCCAGAACAGCCTCCATAAGCAGGTCTTCTCAGCTCCATTGTGCAGATAAGAAATCTGAGACACAAGGTCACAGAGCTAGAAAAATGTCAGAGATAGATTTTGAATCCAGGGTTGGTTCCATGCTTCCTTTTATACTGGATTGGCGCCCCAGCTGAAATTTACATTTAAAATACTGACTTTGATTCGTGGATGATAGGTACACATTACGTTTTAGGGAAGCTAGAAGGGTAGTGGGGCTGGGTGCGCCCAACCTCCTGCCCCACAGAGATAACTCGCGCACCTGCACCAAGGTGTAGCACTGAGGAACCTGTGGCTGCCTCAGTGTGACTCGAAATGACAGTTTTATAGGCTTCTAAGGGAAACCTGGCTGACTAATAGGTAGCTCAAAAACCTTTTACACACAAAGAGCCCAATAATTTCCCATTTTTAAAGTGTCAGTTGCAGTTATCAGTTAATGACCGGCAATGGCTGCTCAACAAGTAGGCATTTATGACGAGTGCTTCCAAATGAGAAGTTGGATGGAATGACCTCTCAGGGCCTTCCCAGCGGATTTAATCAGTCGAATCCAACCTCAGACCGAGTCTGAGCCCAGAGTGGAGCACTTATCTCCTATTTTGAACCGTGACACACTGTTTTGGAGAAACACATCTTATCTCCCCAACTGGTAGGTTCCGTAAGGCGGGAGACGGTTGGATACTTTTCACGAGTCTCGCACAGCGCTGGGTGCAGTGTTGAGCACATGGTAGGTTCTCGATAAACACTGACTGATTGATGAATTCCATGTTGTGTAACTCCAGATACTTACAATACAAGGGCACTTAAATTTGGGTCAGATCAACAGAGGACTCTAAATAAAGACCTTTAAGAGCCATCACAAACTGGATCGTGTGGACTCCTCAGGGAAGCCCCACAGGCAACCTTTACTACGTTATAGCTCCAGAAGCCCAGTTCATTGTTCTTGTTAAGAATAGACTTAGGTAAATGGATATATCTCTTTCTGAAACCCTGATTCTGTTTTGGTCTCAACCTGACAATGTGTTGTAGAGAAATGTGCCTGTATTTGTCCCTAACAGAGTTTCCTGGGTTAGAGACACTAATCGGTACTAGCAGGTTCTAGAGATGTGTGACCCAGCACCAAAATGTTAATATTGTGACTATGGGAGACATCTGGGTAAAGAAGGCAGAGTGAAACCGGGTCACAGGATCACTCTCCCATGATACCTGATGCAATAAACAACATGAAAAAATGAAAACAAACAGAACAGCAACAAAAATTAAAAAAAAATTACTAGCAGTATTTAAATAAGAAAAAGGACACCACCCAATGCTACAAATGTCAAAACATGGCAGCCAGGGAAGAAGATTCTGGCCCAGTACCTAAACCTGATCCTGTATGTATCCTCCTGAAGGTGGTGCTATACATTGAAATATGCCCAGATCTGGAGACAATCTAATTGAGGGGATGTCTGTATACATGATCTCTATTACTGGGGTCAGGCAAGTGGAGGTAGGAAGGACTTGAGCAAGTAGGTCTAACTCTGTTGCAAGTGATGCCTTTGATGGCTCTTTTGCACTGGTGTTGGGGACAGAGTCAGGAGAATTCCTCCCTAACTAGGCAGAGGATGAATGCATTCAAGGTTTCCTAGAAAAGACCATACTCAGAATCAGGTAAGCCCTACATCCATTACAACTCTCACCCTCAGGTGACAGAAATGTAGGTAGATCATAAAACACATGCCCCTCACACTGTGACTGGTAGGGGAAAATAAAAATATATACAGGTAGAGGTACTTGGGAAGGGAGTCAGGAAAAATGCCATCCAGAGAAAATAGAAGGTTTAGAGAAGTCTGAGTTAAGCAAGAGAAAGACAAGAAATGGCATGGGCCACGTGTGAACATGCCAGAGAGAAGAAGAACATAGCATAAGAAAGTATAGTTGATGACTGGGCATGGTGGGTCACGCCTGTAATCCTAGCACTCTGGGAGGCCAAGGTGGGAAGATTGCTTGAGGTCAGGAGTTTGAGACCAGCCCTAGCAAGAATAAGACCTCGTCTCTACTAAAAATAGAAAAATTAGCCCGGCATAGTGGTGTGCACTTGCAGTCCCAGCTACTCGGGAGGCTGAAGCAGGAGGCTCTCTTGAGGTCAGGAGTTGAGGTTGCAGTGAGCTATGATGATGCCACTGCATTCTACCCAGGGTGACAAAGCGAGACTCTGTCTCAAAAAAAAAAGTGACATGTTTTCTTCAAGGGTTTTATAGTTTCAGATCTTACTTTTAGGTCTTTAATTTATTTTGAAGTAATTTTTGTACATGGTATAACGTAAGGGTCCAACTTCATTCTTTTGCATGTGAATATCCAGTGTTCCCAATACCATTTGTTGAAGAAAGTGCCCTTTTCCCACTGAGTGATCTTGGCACTCTTGTCAAAGACCACTTGATCATACTCAGGACTTTCTATTTTGTTCCATTGTTCTATATGCCTGTCTTTATGCTAGTACTATATTGTTTTGATTACTGTAGCTTTGTAATGTATTTGAAATCAGAAAGTGTGAGGCCTCCAACTTTGTTCTTTTTCAAGACTGTTTTGGCTATTCAGGGTCAATCAAGATTCCATGTGGCTTTTAGGATGGATTTTTCTATTTCTGCAAAAAGCGTCAGTGGGATTTTAATAAGAATGTAATTTTCTTTTTTAATATTGCCTTTGACATAGGTATCAAGGTTATACTAGCCCTCAGATAAGTTGGGAAATGTTCTCTCATTTTCAACAGAAAGTATTCATTTAAACTTACCTCTGTGTATATTAATGTCCTTGCTTCCCTTTTTTTCTTACTCAGACCTTCCTTCTAGGGTCATTTTTCTTCTTTCTAAGACATATGCTTTGAAGTATATTTAGTAGAGGACTGCTGCTATAAGGTATCTCATTGTTGTTTATTTGAAAATGTCTTTATTGCACTCTCATTCTTGAAAGATAGTTTTGCTGGGTATATAGTTCTAAGTGGACAGTTATTTTTTCTCTCAGCATTTTGAAGGTATCAATAGTTATCAAACTTCAAATATGACATGATTCCAGTTTGTAAATGTGTGTGTGAAAACAGACTGGAAATACACACATGAACAATGATGAATATCCCACCTAGCAATTGGAGTGATCTATCTGTCCCTCCTTGTTCCTGTTACCTTATATCCTCAAACAAAAGACATAACTCTCTTGACTGTTGGGCTGAGCATTCCTTTGCTTCTTAAAAAAGTTTTAGCACATATGTATGCTTCTCTCAACAACAAACTTAAATATAGAACTAAGATCAAACAACTGTGAGAATTATGATGATGGAGCAGAATGTAAGTATTATTATATATACTTCCAATTAAAAGAAAAATAATATAGCTCATCAAAATAAGAAGGTAAAAGGAAATATAAGTGCTAATTTCCTTATCTTTCATTACACACAGTGTTGATATTGTCTAAAATTAAAGCGTGTACAGATTTTAAACTAAATGACTCCAATGTCTTTTTTTTCCTTAACCTTGGAGGGATATTTTATGAAATACTATCTCTAGTGGTAAAAAAATATTTATCTAGACTTAAGCAATTCCTTTAGTTTCCTTTAGTTTCACTTTGTTTTCTATTCCTTCTGTCAAATTAAAGTAAAATTACATGTAATACTTTTTAATAAAAGTAGAAGTTATATTATAATCCTATTTTTATAGAAGTATTTATTTCTCTGTCTAGTCTATGTATGCATAGGGTGTTGCCTGGAATGAAGTGCATTTAATATTAATAATGATTTATTTCATGTGGTGCTATTTGAGCTAAATTTTAACTTTATTTTGTATATTACTTCAATTCTTTATTATGTATATGTATTATTAAAAGTCAATATATTTTTTTGAATGCAGTGTCAGCAACTTTGCAGGCAACTGCAAATCAGGACAATTTGTTCCTTCTCATCTACCCCTGCACCATGGCTTTAATCATCAGTGTCATCCTTTTTCTTAATTCTGGAGACAAGTCAGTGAATGTGTGCACAGCTTGTACTAGCTGTAGAATTTCTTATGCTCTGAGTTCTGCCCTGGGGTGTTCTGTCTCTCCTGGGGTAGCCTCATGGCCACATGTTCTTAATGAATCATAGCAGGTTAAAATTCATCTTTAGTAGAAATTAATGGTGGCAATTTTAACCTGCCATGATTGTTCTTCTACATAAATCTTTGTTCGTATCTTTGATTACTTTTTAGGACAAATTCTTAGCAGTAGGGTCAAAATGTATGACATTTTTTCTTAATGCTCATAATTTGATATGGTCAAGTTGATTTTCAAAAATGCTACTGTAATTGGTGCTTGCACTAGAGGTTTTTATAAGAGTGCCTCTTCCATAACTCTCTTGCCGGCACTAATCATGTTTTTGTTTGACATTTGTGTCCATTTGATAAGCAGAAGTGATATTTAATTGCTGTTTTAATTAGCATTTTTATTACTAGTGAGGTTGAATGTTTTTCATATGAGTATTGAATTTTTAAAATTTCAGTGGCATTTTATAAGGGGGCAGACGACACAATCATATTTATTTTTCAGAACTGTACTTCAGGCGAGAGTGTCAAAAGTGGGTGGCTGGAGGAGCCTGAAGTCAGGGACACTAGAGAGGGGACCTTGGTGGCAGTCTTGGTGGTCGACAGTGAGTGTCTGGACTGGGCATGGGGGAAAAGCTAGATCTGAGAACATTCCCTCTCCATCTATTTCTTCCTGGCTTCCTGATTCCCTATTGTAGTTTTTCCCTTTGGAAAATTAGCATAGCAATAACTGCCCCAATAAATCTCATGAGGTTCCTAATCTATTTCAGTTTGGGAGAGATTTTATCATTCTCCAGAGAGGTCAATTTCTACATTTCCAATCTGGAGAATCAATAATTTCGGAGAGAATCTGGCTGCAGGACGATGAATTTTGTTCTCCCATGACTCCTGCATGGGGAAAACTGGAAATGGAGTCTATGAATCTAAACATACTGAAGAAACACGCCAATCTGCTACCAGCTTTTGCTGGCGTTGGTTAGCCTCTTGGTTTTACCTTTAAGTCCTTATACGCCATATTTAAAATAGAGAAAGGAAACGTACATAGTTAGGTTTTAGCCAAAGCAACCCTAATGAAAAAAAAAAAAAAACAAGAAACGACCAACCCTTTGTAATTCTGAGCTCTATTGTAATTCCTTGTTCTCTGTAGCCTTCAGATAAAAGGATTCATGTGGGATGGTAGACAGGGCGGTTTTAATTTGGATCAACCGGACTGACTGCTGGATTTTACACCAGCCACACTGTGAGGCGGCTTCTTTGTTTTCGGCAATTATCCAACTTAGCCTAATTAAACTCGCTTTGCTTTGATGTACTGTAGTGTTTTCCATAATTTTGTATTCTGAACCATTTTCCTAAGTCCTGGTTTGAAATCAAGGTTAGACTATGGATTCATTTTATATCTGTCAAGCCATGATTTAGTACGTATCTAATCGGGTCTTACAACGCTTACTTTTGGTTGGTATAATACGGCATTATTTTTATGGCGTTTTTGCAATTTGAGCCTCTGGAATTGTCATAAACTACAATATGCTCTAGATACACGTGGGAGGAAAGAGCAAACACTTCAATACTCCCAATTAAATATAGATCTTAAACTATAGAACACAATCTTCTATTTTGTAAAATTCAATCGATTTCCCTTTTGGTTGTGTTGCTTCTTAAGGGGATTTTTTTTAAAAAGCTCATTTGGCACGATTGACCCCGTGTATATTTCTTTCGTGTCGTTGCGTGAAACAAGGTGCTTCGCTGTCTTTTTTGTATTCGCAAGTTGTTCATTTCCCACTTAGTGGTGCATCCATTAGATCTCTCTTGCTTTATGTTTGCTAGAATGGAAGATGTGAGTGTTTTTTAAAGAGCATTTTTCTTCACCATCGAATGGAAATAATTTAAAAATACATTTGCCTCATTCAGCGAGCACCCCACTTGGAGCTCTTATTAGCCACACACTCTTTTCTGCCTTTAAAAATGGACTTAACTGTTTTCGTTATTTTAGCCTAATTTCCTGCAGCTATTAGCCTATCATTACGAATGGGCACAGGGTACAAAACCAAATCAATTATGTTACAGATTCCTCTTTCAGCCCAGACGTGAAGGGGGACTTAGCCACGGAGACCCCGGTGAGCATTTTGAACAAAGTAATGTCTCCTCTCGAGATTCATCACGAGGAAGTGTTATTCTTAATCTGTTTCTATGAAGATCGGGGAAACGGAGCCCAATTATTATCAATCTTAGAAAAACTTTGTATTGGTGGGCCCATTTTGATAACATTTAAAAAAACCTCTCCATTGACATATAATATACACAGAGAAAAGTGCACATGTTATAAGCGTGTGGCTTGATGAATTTTCACAAACTGAACATACATACCTGTTTACACCAGCACTCAGATGGAGAAAGAGAATGTCACCAGCACTCCCAGGTCCCCCACCACTGCTCCCCACATCCCCCAGGTAACCACTATCCTGCCTTCTACCTGCATAGCTCAGTCCCACCTGGTTTTGTGCATTGTACCTGTTACATGTGAATTACTCAGCGTGGACCCCTTAAGGGCTGCTTCTTGCCTTCAACATTGTGTGAGATTCATCTGTACAGTTGAGTGTAGTTGTAGGTTGTTCATTCTTATTTCTTTATAATTTCCCGTTGTATGAATATACCACAATTTGTGTACCCATTTTCCTGTTGAAGCGTGGCTTTCCATGTGGGGGTGTATGTAGGGAGATGGCGCTGGGTGGAGGGGGCAGATGACTGGACATTTCATACCTGTTACCATTCCTTTATGAGCGGGGATTGTGAGCAAGCTCAATAGATTTGGCCCTCAGCTCTAAGTGCTGGCTCATTCTAGATAGGAAATACCTTGAGGACAGGGCTGGTGCTGGCGTTGTTTCTCTTCCCCCTCCCGGCTAACTCCATGCCTCCTACAAAGGCACTCAGATGCGTGTGGACGTGATGCAAAATGGCGCAAAGTCCAAATGCAGACTCAATAAAATGCAATTAAGATGATGTAAAGCATGAAATATGAGAAAAACAATACAGGACTTTCCAGATGAAGAAGAGACAGCTAATGGACAGAGAAAGGCGGAAGAAATAACATAAAACGGCATAAAACAAAACTTATTTCTCTTGCTATCATGTAAATGAATCTAATTAAATAGGGTTTGCAGGGTACTACTAAATCCTCCTCTGATAAAATGTGTCAATGAAAGAGTGCTTTGGTTCGCTGTTTTTTTGTTCGCTGCATGGTAAAGTCCCTTGGTCTCTCATCTTCGATTGTTTCAAATATATTTTGTTCAGTTTGCATGATTTTTTTCGATCCCCAAAGCAGTAATCAAACTGAATAAACCAATGATTGTATAAGGTCGACATTCATCACAGCCATGTAAATGTTTGGTATTTCAGCCAATTTTGCTTTTCTAGTTTTCTTTTCTTTTTTCTTTTTTTTAATCAGGCTTCACTGTAGATTCTACGTATTCTAGCATTTTTGCAGAACACAGTATAACCTCTATTGTTTTTTCATTTCTTTTGTTGACTTGAAGTTGCTCCACAATCTCAATAATCAGTGCGTTAATATATTAATAATTGTTGCTCTGTCCCAATAAGTGGTAGTAAGATAATCGTAGAGCTAATACCAATGCAATGCATCAGTTATTCATTAAAACATATGCCTATTTGAATCTAACGCTGTATTCTACTAGCAAAAGCATCTCGTGCTTTATTGTAGACTCTCATTTTGATTAAGAAAATTAAGAAGTCCCATTCATTCTGGTGGATGCAGAGAGTTAATAGTTTGGCTGCTCTAGAAATTGGCCTTGAGGGAAAGTGAATGAGAGAAACATTTGAAAGGAAGGAAGTCAGGGTAGGACTTGGTTTGGTTGATTTCCGATCTATGCTTGTGTGTTAGTTAGCTAGGGCTGCCGTAACAAAGGACCATAGCTTGGTTGGTTTAAACAACACTTCTCGCCTTGTGGACGGCTGCATTCTCCCTGTGTCCTCACATGGCTGTCCCTCTGTGTATGTCCGTGTCCTAATCTCCTCTTCTCCTGGGGACTCCGTGGCTCTACTGCCAGGTGCTGACCAGTCACTGGGGTCTGCTGCACAGCCAGACAAACCAGTCACCAGCCCTGAGTTTCTGGTGTCTCTGCTTCCTTTAGGACTTCCTTTAGGACTTGAGGGGCCACGAGGTAGAACATGGGACCTTATTTCCAGAGCAGCAGCCAAAGGAGCCAGATGTTGCAACCCAGAAATGCAGAGAAGTTAAGTTTCCATCAAGGCAAACTGTGACCAATGGAAATAGGAGAAGGGAAAGAGCCGGGTATACAAATTCCCGTTCCTCACATCCTCCCATGGCTGGTCCCAAGCTACAGTTTCTCTGTGCAGCCTGTCTAGGGATGTGCGGCTCCAGGGGGACATCTGCCGAAGAGTCAGCTCTGTGTCTTCACAGCTTGTTGTAAAGTGTGGCCAGTGCTGCAACACACAGTACCTTGCACTGTATCCCATTCCTCCTGGCCTCGCTTCCCCTTTCTCTCACTCTCACTGATCTGGGAATGCACCTGCCAAGTGAAGCACCAGGACTCAATCCTTGCCTCAGGCTCTGCTTTCTAGGGAATCCAGGCTATGACAATATTTAACCCATTATGGAAGTTTTGCCCTAATTAATTAAAGATGTGGCAATAAATTTGAATAACAGTATATAGACATGTACTATTCTTCAATATTTATTACAGAGTATTTAATCACTTAAGTTATTGCTAGCAAGGGAGAGCCAATAAAGTCATGACAAACTACAGCGAACATTGACATTGACTCAGTAGCACCCCTAGACTGATAGATTTAGTAGATTCAAGTAAACTCAGCTGCATTGCTAAATAACTTTTTATTTTAATTTTTATAAGCAAATACGTTTTTAGATGTTGAACAAGATTATTTCTTAAATATGAACTTCATAGGTCACAAAAAATGTGCTTTCTTTTCTAGAAGATTCCATATTGTTATCTATTGGACCATCTCATAGTGCAGGCAGTCCATGCATAAAACTTGTACGATTAAGAAAAAACTCATCAGAAAATTTTACCTTCTTCAAAATCTCAAATGTTGAAATATAATGTCTGACTAATTATTTTGTAAAATTACTAAGTAGCACTAATATTTGACCGCTTGAAAGAATTTTCTGCAAATTCTAGTTCCCAGTAAGTAATTTCTCAATTTCAGTGAATCCCTCAGCTGCGCAGTGTGTAGTAAGACCAGAGTCTACCCATATGCAAATGAGGTTCACCTGAACTAATGAGTTAGACTTTGTGCAAGCTCTCTTCTGTGTTGAGTGGCATTAATAAATGGGCAGGAAATAGTATTTCCAAATTCCTGACAGATATTACTATTCAGGATTCAAGAAAGAGAAATCAAAGTCGCTGGTAACCCCCAGGAACTCCCCAAGTCATAACTTACTTTGTAATTTTTTATAATACTTTATTAATTTAAAAATAATGATGAGTGACCATAATAATAAATCATGAATCTACCTGTGATGGGGTTATGGAAAGGCTTCTGTATAGAACAGACTGTTTTGTAATATATGCCTGGTTTATATGAACTGATATATTTCAATAACGTGTAAAAATGATGCTTCCTTGATATAAACATTTGATGGCAGAAAACACTAAAAGAAGGGACCATTAGCACCAGATAAAAATCATTTAAAAATTTGAAAGATTCCACAAATATTTAACATTTAAAAGTTGCCATTCTCAATTAAAAATTTTACAGCATACTAAACATTCGTTGCCTTGTTAAATAGTTTGATCTCTGTTTCATGACAAATACATCAGAGGCAGAAAAACGTCTTTCGTTCTGTGTTGATGTGGGCAGCATCATTAAAGTGTATCCAAAAGCATCTTCCAATTGGATAGTAGGGTTCCTGCTGCTCCATTGAAGGTTCATTTCCTTTTTTAGTGATGAAAATATTTTGTTTGCTTTTCCCCACTTTGCTTTTGCAATTGAAATCGATATCATTTTTGCTGACAGATTTTAGATCAATTTCTATAACAATTTCATATGGAAGCATTCCATGACAACATTCATATCATATTCTCTCTGCAGATTTTTTTCTGGTAAAATATTTATAAGAAACTATAGACTATAGAGACTATTCAGACACTGGAAAACACCAGTAAACGTTACTGGGTGGTGTTCACATCCCGTGACATCTGAATTTCTTGACGTGTAGGTTCTACGGTACCAAGCAGAATCAACTTAAGGACTGACTTTGCTTCCGAAACGTGTTATTTCTTGGAACACCACTCTTAGGATTTGTATAATGAGTGCAAACTTAGTAGTATTTGTTTTATTTGCAACCATGATTTCTGGTTAGCAGAAGACTGGCCCCATGAACACTTACTTATGATAGTGTACCTGAAAGCAAGACTGATGGCACTGCGGCCACCCCCCTCCCGATGGCACCACAGCCACCCCCTCTTGGGATTCAGAAAAATATAAATTTATCCAGAAATGCAGGGAAGGAAATCCTGTATGCAAACACTGGTAGGAGACCATGGGCCTTCGATAACATAGTTTTTTATTGCTACAGTGACAGCTCGTCCCACCTTGAATCTAGGTGCTGTTGGAGATCTCACTGGAGCCTGAACCGAGTGTCCTCCTGGGAAGCTGACACATCCAGACGCCTGGCAGGGTGGGCCTGCTACAGGCCAGGGCTGTGGGTTGTTTTTTTTTTTTTTTGGTCTAATCTTGTTACACATATTGTATTATTTTATTTAATTCTTTTTTGTGGTTAAATGTACACGATACAAAATTCACCATTTTAACTATTTCACGTGTACAGCTGTGTGACATGCAGAACATTCAAGTTGTTGTGCAACCATCACCACCATCCGTCTCCAGAGCTCTTTTCATATTGTAAAACTCAAGCTCTGTCCCCACTGACTGATAACGGCCCAGTCACCTCCCTCTCCCCAGCCCCTGGCAACCCTCATCCTACTTTCTGTCTCTATGGATTTGACTCCTCTGGGGACCTCATGTAAAGGGGCTCACACAGCACTTGTCCTTTTGTGACTGGCTTCCTTCACACAGAGTGACGGCCTCGAGGTTCACCCATGCTGTAGCTTGAGTCAGCAGGGGCCAATTTTTTAAGGGACCCGACGTACTCTCAGGAACTGGCTTGGCCTTAGAGCAGTGCCTCGGTGTCCAGAGTGCTGGGATGCCCCGACACAGAGTGGGACCTCTCTCCAACTCCGAGTCCTGCTGGGAGAAGGGGATGAGGTGGGAACAAAGGGGGGTGTCTCCGTTGCAAGCTCTGCGGCATGGTAAGTGCCATAACATTGCAGGACCAGTGGCAGAGATGAGGTTGGCGTTTTACAGGAATGAGGAGGCAGCACACACGGCAAGGACATTCATGCTTCCTTAGAGGACCTCGGAGAGGAGAGGCAGGAGGGTGACATTAGCGTTATGTGGGCTGTGAGCAGGAGGGGTGGGTAGCAGAGATCCCTGCTGGATCAGAAAAGTGTGAAAATGGCTGATATCCTATTGGTATTTGGAATGACTGCATCCATTCAGGCTGCGATAACAAAACACCACAGATTGGGTGGCTTATAAACACTTACAAACAACAGAAATGTATTTCTCATGGTTCTGGAGGCTGGGAAGCCCAAGATCAAGGCCCTGGCAGATTTGGGGTCTGGCGAGGGCAGCTTCCTCACGGGCGGCTGTGTTCTCAGTAAAATCTCGCATGGCAGACGGGTGAGGGATCTCTCTGGGGCCTCGTTTTACCAGGGCACTAATCCCATTCGTGAGGACTCATATCCCCAAGGCTCCACCTCCTAATGCCATCACCTTGTGGGTTTGGATTTCAACATATGAATTTTGGGGGAGACACAAACATCCATAGCAGGAGAATTCATTCATTAGCATATATGAAGCATCTTCTGGGAATTCCTAGACATCACTGAGGAAGTTTTGAGACGTATTGGAGGTTTTATCATAGAGGGTGAGGGAAAGCGGAAAAAATAATCTTACTGTGGATACAATCACTGATCAACCCTGGTCTGACTTAGCTTGAGGAAACAAGAGTCACCATAGTCCTATGTGTGACTCAGGAAAATGCAAAGAACAAAACCGTACAGAGTGGATAACAGTGATCCCTGGCTCTCCTCTCCTCTTACTAATCAAAGACTTTAATCAGGGAGGGGCTGTCACGTTTTGGAGACCATCTCCATGCTATCACACGTGCTGGGTATAGAAATTCTAGAATGTTCCACTTGTACTTCTTCCATGGACAGAGAAGGCTTTATCGCTTTCTTCAAAGGTTTAAGATGAGACTAACAGCTCTTTGAGTCTTTACAAGGGGTCTGTGATAATCTTGAAAGACTTTTAGGATAAGACTCTAAAATACTTGGGGACACTTGACCAAGATTTTGGTGTCACTTCTTATGAAAGACTTGGTGCCCACCAAGGATTATGCCAAACAGTCTACCATGTTCACATGTTCTACGGTTTCACTTAGTCTTGTGGTTACAGGAGTCGGTCTCAGGGCACTTGGCATAGTTTCTAGCCTCTGACTTCATTAGAAGTGTTCACAGGTATGCTGGGCACGTGTAAGCAGGATAGTGGGGAACTGGATTCAGGAGCGACAGTGTGATCATCTCACATTAGACAGTGGTCGGGAAGTCACGTTGAAAGCTCACCTGTAATTTTGTTTTTTTTAAAAAAAGGAAAGGAGTCAGTAACAGCTTGAGTTTCCAGAAAGCAGTTTCAGGCTCTAGAGTTGATCTCCAGAATGCCAACTCCCTTGAGTGGTGGCTGCCTTTATGGGGGGGGGGAGTCCAGAGGCTTTGGGTGACAATATTGTGAAGTTGCATTTATGGATTTTGTAGAACATCCAGTTGACTCCGTAGACAATCATTGATTAGCCTGGTGCCGAATACTGCAGGGCTCAGCACCCTCTTCCTCTATGAAACTCTCTCCCCCACTGACTTCTGTTAACGCCCCTCCTTCCTGGTTGTATTCTCCTTCTCTGGTTGCTCTTTTTTATGGTTATGTAATTTCATTGTGGTAAAAAAACGCATAATGCAAGATCTGCCCTCTTAACAAAGTTTTAAGTGTACAGTGTGGTGTCGGTAACTAGAAGAACAATCTTGCACAGCAGGTCTCTGGAAGCTGCAGACCTTGCATGGCTGATACTCTAGGCCATTGGAAAGCAGTTCCCCACACCCCCGTTCCCAGCCCTGGCAACCGGCATTCTACTTTCCATTTTCTGTTGCTCTTTCTTGTCCTTTACGCTCCATTTCCTCCCAAGGGGACTATCCTTGTCCTTAGGGCCATCGTGTCCCCACTTCTCCTCTTCTCACTAAGTACATTCTTCCCAGGTGACCTTGTTATAGTATCACTCCTAGTAGCAAAAACACGATTTTGAAACAACTAAGTACAGGATTGGTTGAATATGGGTTATTTTTTTAATGGAATACCATGCATCATTTGGTGAAAACTGCACTGCACATTTATTGACGTAGAGAGATGTTCATGGTATTGCTCAGTTAATAAACCATGTTACAATATTGCATGTATAATGTGATCCTATTTGTGTAAAAATAGATAAACAGGCAGTGACATTCGAATGAATGTTCACCCCAGATATTAACAGTATTTATCTCTAGATGGTGGAATTATGTATGATTTAAGTGTTATTTCTGCTTGTCAGCGATTTTTAGTTTTTCTATAAGGAACATATATTTCTAGTGCAGTGAAAAAATATATATTGTAGGAAAAAAAACCTCTCTTAGGATATGAATCCCTGCCAGGCAGCTGACTGCGTACGACTCTGCAATAAATATCCAACCAATCGTTTCAGGAGTGGAGTCAGCTCTGCTTCAGAGAAGGAGGCCATGCTCAGTTACTTACCAGTCCTGCTTAAAGGTGGGGTTTTCTCTTATTTTAATAGAAGTCTTTTTCTTTTTCCTGGACACCTGTGCTACAGAACAGTGATTAACAGATAAAGGTTTGACAATCAGACCTTAAATATGGCATTGTTTTATTCTTGCAACTATTGTAAGAGCTCATCTCACTGCAAACCGTATGAATGCATTCAACCCACAAAAATGCAAAAGATATCAAAGCATTCATTTTGAACTGTCTGCCCTACTCCTGGATGTATGTAACATCTGGATGAGTGTTCTGGAAGCTATAGGATCAATGATGTTATTGTTATTATGCAAAACTTTTTTGAGAGGTCTTTTTTGATTCCCAAGGATGGCTATCAGTTGTGAAGCACTGACTCCACGGGATAGCTCTGTAGATCTCGTTTCAATCCTCCTTACCACCTTGTGGGATAGGCGATGGTCTGATTTTACAGAGAAGGAGACAGGCTCAGAGAGGTCAAGCTACTTGCTTGAGGTCAGCTGGCAAGTGACAAGACAGGTTTCAGACCCTCCTGCCTGGCTCCTCAGCCAGCACAGGAACTTGTCCCTGCCTTGTCCATCTCTGGACCCACATTGAAAATCTAGCCTGTATCTTGATAGCCAACCGTGTTTTTGGACTAAAACATTAGTGCCAGGCTGATCACCTGCCTTATTCTCCAGACTTTACGCAGAAAGATTTCAGAGTTAATGAAATGCCACCAGAGGTAATGCTGGAAAAAGAACGTCCCTCAGGTTATGAAGACTGGACACTTCTCAGAAGCTTTCCCCAAATGAAACAAACAACAGGAAGAAACATCATCAGAATCGCTGTCGAGCCTTCCAAGGGATGTCTGTGCAGAACATCGCTCATGTGGACAAATAATTCCAAGTCTTTTTGTAAAAACAAAAGCAAGAGTTAATTTCTTTAAGATTCTATCACTTTGAGAGTCTGAATGGAAGTCTTTAAAAATCCCTGGCTTTTGAAAGTGTTGCTACCACAAAGAAGCATAAGTATGCGAGGTAATACATATTTAATTTGCTTAACTTAGCCTTTCCACAGGGCACACATATTTCAAAACAGCATGTTGTGCACAATAAATGCATACCATTTTTATTTGTCAAGATAAATAAACACATAAGGAAATAAAAAGCCCCCGCTTTGAGTAAGAGACATTGGGCTCTGTCTCTTATTAGCCGTGTGACCTTGAGCTCATTACTTAACCTTTCTGAGTCTCAATTCATCACCTTGGAAGTGGGTCTTAGACTAACTTTACTAGATTGTTTTGAGGATTAAATGACCAGACTCCCAGCTCATAAATCTCTCCCCTCACCTGGCCTCTGAAGTCATTCTTCATAGAGGATGAGCTCGGAGCGTCGCTCAGACCGTGGAGCAGTTTTGCTCTGTAAATGGCTGATTAACTCACAGAGGTGGCGTCTTTTAATGCAAGTTCTCTACGTGAAATGAGGGGCCAAGTTAACAACCCAGGAAAACAGAGGGCTTATGTTTTTCCGCATAATAAACTGTGAAGAAATGAGGAGGGCAAGCTTTCCAGCCTCTCTATTAGAGCCGGGCGCCTATGAAATACGCGATGTACACACCAAATCTTTGGGCCCCTGTGCGGCTCTGGCTGAGAAATGGAATGCCAAGGATTATTCGGAAATTTTCTCGCACCTGTAGCTAAACTTTAAAATAGGCCTGTTCAGTTTAGCACTGGCACACGAATCTGATGATGCGCCAGACACTGGGTATTGGGGGTGGAGGTTGGAAGGAAATAAGACACAGAAATAAACGAGATCCATCCCCCGCATCCCACCTGGGCTCTCAGTCCTGGGAGACTGTGGGAGCCCAGGTGCACCCCTCCCTGGTCGGCGGCAGAGCGGGGCAGAGCGCTGCCCAGGGGACAGCCGTTTGGCTGATTTCCACACAGGAGAGTGGCGCTGAGAAACATCGGGGTTGTCAACAGCAACACAAGCCCCAGCGAAACTGCCAAGCGGGCGTCCGGGTCGTCAGGCCGACAGGATGAGGAGGAAAAGACTCCTCCATCCTCCAGGGTTAGCTTGGTCCCAGCCCCCACGTGCATGTCAAAGGAGCTGCCAGACAGCACTGGGCTGGGGACCCACTCTGGGGAGTGCTGCGCTTCCCCCGGCCCAGCCAGCTATGACACAGACCCTGAAGGGGAAACATGAGCCAGGCGCCGCCTCTGTCTTCCAGAAGCTTCCAGTCTAGTGGAGTGTCTTAGTTCCCTAGGGGTGCCGTCACCAATGAGCACAAGCTGGCTGGCTTAGAACAACAGAAATGGACTCTCTCGTGGTTCCGGAGGCCAGGAGTCCAAAATCAAGGTGTGCGCGGGGCCACGCTCCCTCTGAGACTTTGATAGAATCTCTCTTGGCCCTGACCTGCCTCAGGTGGCCGCCAGCAATCCCTGGCGCTCCGTCCGTGGCCTGCAGCTGCGCACCTCCAGCCTCCGCCTCTGGCATCACGTGGCCTCTCCCTGTGACTGCCCATCACCTGCCTGTGGCCCACCAGCCACACTGGTTAGAAGGCCCACCCTACTCCGGTAGGACCTCCTCTTAACTAGTGACGTCTGCAACAACCCTGTTGCCACACAAGGCCACATTCTGAGGTGCCGGGGGTTAGGATTTCCATGTGTCCTTGTGGGGAGCACAGTTCAAACCGTGACAGGGAGAGAAGGCAGGTGTACAGATGGGAGGCCTTCTCCAGATACCCCCTCACCCGCCCCGTGCCTTTTGTCCAGCTCTGTGTGACTTTGCTTCGAATGGCCTGTGTTTGCAGAGCGCTCTGCCTGGGACTTTACGTCCTCAAGGGCAGCCCCAAGTCCCTGTGTCCCACTTGTTTATATATATTAGATTCATCCATGTGGTATGATCTAATATTTTATTCGCTTTTGTCACTAAGTAGCAGTCCATTTTATGGATATAACGTGACACATTTATCCGTTTATCGGTGGATGAATATTTGAGTGGTTTCCAGTTTTTGGCTATTATGAATAATGTAGAAATATACATTGTCTCTGTACCCTTCCAAAAACCACATTTGCTATGGGCACACTGTGATTTTGTAGGTATTTCCATAAAGCGACCAAAATGTAATTCATCAGATGAGCCATTTTTTAATAACAAAAGATGACTGCTACATTTTCTTCCATTTTATGTGATTTCTTAAAATACCGTAATAGAGCTGTTTCCATTCCTTAGGTGTCCAGATAAATGTGACATTTCTGCTTTCACTTTTGAACACAGTGTAAGTGCAGCAAGCTGTTATAAAATAACAAAAGGTAAACTTAAGAAATATGTAGACCTGCGGAAAGAAAATGCTAAAACTCACGAGGCAACAAAAAAGGACTTCAGCAAGTAGACAGACATATCGTATCCACGGATAGGAAGACCAGGGATGTCTGTTTTTTCCCAGCTTGTGACATAGGTATAAAATTATCCCAATCAAACCCCCAAAGGATTTTGGGGGGCAAAGACAAACTCATTCAAAATAGATCAACAAGAATGATCGGGGAAGAAGAATCAAAATAATTTGAGAAAGAATATTATTAATAACAAAGAATCAAAGTAATTTGAGAAAGAAAATGACAAAGGAATGTTATATGTCATCTTATGTTAAAATGTTTTATAGAACATGCTAGGTCTCATTTGGGAAATCTCTGATTCTTGTTTATCCTGCTACCCACGGTTAGGTAAAGATAATAATAAACGTTTGAGCAGCGATGTGGTGAAACAGGTGTGTAGCGTTCACTTTCAGACATCTCAATAAGGAAAGGTGAACCATAGCTGGCTTCTGGCTGGGCTGAGATTTCTTCTCCACAAGGGTCAGGTTTATCCCAACACTATTCCTCTGTGCATGTCTTACTGTCCTTCAGGATGGTCCCTGCTGAGTCCCTGGAAGTGACATGGAGCTTTTAATATTAATAAAGGGGCTCGGTATCTTTCCATTAGTGCCTTCTTTATAATGCTAGCATGTTCAGATTGGTTCCCAGAGCAGATGGATACTGAGAGCCTTTAAATGACAGAAAAATAAGTGTATTATTGATACCTAGAGCAACAGACAGACTCAGTGAATCACTAGAGCTGCTTCCATAAGCATCCTTCATAATTTCTGGCTTCTCATTTTCATATTAACTGGAATGAATTTCTTCTAAAATATAATAGGATGGAAGATGAGAGAGGAAAAATGGACTTATTGATGTAAGGGGAAACAATTCCCAACCCCCACCCCCACCCCCTTGGAAGAATTAGGTAGCCTTTTAATTTAAAGTTCCAGCAAATGAATAATGTTGGTATTTCCCCAGGGTGACTTTGATTGGAATTTCCACCCAGCCAGAGATGACGGTTTTTCATAGCTCTGCACCTGCAGGCTCCCTAGTCCCTCTTCACTCTCCAGCCCATCGCGCTGGTCGGGTCCAGGCCTCTGAGCTCCCACTGGGGTCGAAGATAAGAAGAGCTAACTAGCCCTGGACAGGGATGACTCAACTCTGAGACTTCAGTTATAAGATGTTAATGCAGCTAGACACACAATTGGTGGAAATACTTATTTTTAGAACGATCCGTAACATCTTTGTGACATCAGATCTTCACCCTCTCTGGGCTCCCCCTCCACCCCAACCTCATTTCCAGGCTCTGCAGAAAATGCTAGGCTGGCTCCTTCCTGTCCTCCCACCTGTGGTATAGACTTAGGTGTATATAAGAATGGATATTTATTCGTTTGATGTTTATTTAACGCATCTCTTCTGAATGTGTCTATTGTAACATCTTCCCATAGCATTGATGCTTGATCAGTTCCAAATTCACATCTTCTACTCTGATCTTCCATTGTGTTGCTTTTTTTTTTAAATTTTTGATTTCGGAGTGTTTAGGTTATATATATTATTTTTTCCCCATCTGAGTCAGAGCTGTGAATGTGTCCATTCCCCAGAAAGTGCACCTATTGGGTGTGAATATAGCATCTACCCAGAGGAAAAAAAGACATTCTATAAAGAAGACATCTGCACTTGAATGTTTATAGCAGCACAAGTCTCAATTGCAAAGATATGGAAACAACCCAAGTGCCCATTGATACATGAGTGCCTTAACATGATGTGGTATATGTGGTGTACCATGGAGTACTACTCAGCCACAAAAAACCGTGGTGAACTAGCACCTCCCACCGTGTCTCAGACTTGAAGATCCTGCTGCCTGTAGGACATCAATACCCTCCTGTAAGAACCCAAATGCTTCCAAAACCAAAGTTGCCCCTTTGTTGCCTCCCAACCTCCTCTGTGTCTATCTCAGTGAAACTCCTCTTTCCCCAGGTTTCTAAGCCAGAGATCCGCGGATCATCCTAAAAACCCCTCTATACCTAATCTCTTATATCCATGTCATGAAGACCTGATTATTACACCTGCTCAATCATTCTCAGTCCCATCCTGCTTTTTCATCTTTATTGCCACCAGCGTTACCTGGGAAACCCTTGCAACGCCTTGCCTGGAATATACTAACAGCCACCTAACTGACCTTCTCTTGTCCTTGTCATTTGTCCTTTCAACCTAAGCTCAATCTTGTTTCCAGGATGGTCCCCCTAAAATGCAAATGCTTTCATCATTGCCCTACTTGAAATCCTCCAGCAGCCCCGTCATCGGCAGGGCAAAGGGCCCATCCCCTGAGCGTCCTGTGCACGTCCCTCCCTGAGCAGCCTCTCGCCTACCTCCCCAGACGTTGCATTCACCACTGTGCATTCACGATGCCCTTTCTGGATGTACTGAATTACCTGCAGGCCTCCAAATCAGCTTTGCTTTTTTATGCTTTTCACTTGGAATGGCCTTGCCACTGTGAATGGAGTGGCCTTGCCGCCATCTCTATCTGCTGAATTCCTATCCGCTCTTCTGCATTCAGCTGAAACATCACAGCCTCTCAGGAGCCTTCTCTGCCCTTCCAAGGCAGAACGAGCTCTTCCCTCTCTCTGTCCAGTAACGCTCTGGTGCCCAGGTGTCGGCAGAGCCAGAGTGGGTGCCCCGCAGCCTGCAAGCAGGCTCTGTGTCCTCTTTGCTGTCCCACCTCCTCAAGACTTGGGGTGCAGGTGGTGTTTGGCTAAGTTAGATGGGCTCCTGGGAGCCTGACTACTGCCCCTGGGGTCCCCAGCTCCCCCGTTGTTATTCAACTTGACCTTGAGGCTTGTGCTTCACACAAAGATGTGAATGTTCTTGGCTTTTGCAGAAGATAGGATACCAACTTGCACAATACACTCAACAGCTCCACCACCATGTGAGCTGATTCCAAAAAGGAATTTCATTTTATTTTTGGGTATGTTGTCTATTTTGCGAGGAGACAGTGGCCATTGCCTGGTCTTCAGTCTGGGGCAGAAGACACATGGTCAGGGCTTTCCCTTGACTCATCTGTCATAACCCTTGCACTGTTGGATTACCATTTTGCCTGTGTTCCTTGAGAACGTGGACCCTCTCATACTAGTGTTTGTAGCCCCAAAGTCTAGGCACACTGCTCTGTATGTTACAGGATGCTGGATAAGGCTTGTCTTATTATATAATAATCGTAAACTAACATGGTTTCTCTCTTATGCCAACATCCATAGCCTTTACTATGTTGCTCTTAATAGTAAATTGGCCTTCAGGTTACAACCATAATATTTCTCCTGAATTTCTACCTGCATGTTACTCGGGTATCACTTCATCATAGCTCGTCTTCTAAGAGACACAGTGAGAAAAGGATGCAACCCGCGTGTATCGGGCATGGGTGGTAATTCCGTGATTGGCCGCTAGTCGCTGTTGTAGTTACACGTGAAAGCCACCAGATGGCTTCAGGAAATGAATTTATTTCCAATCGAGATTTTTTTTTTTTTAGCTTAGAAATCTGGGATGAAAAAAGCAGTGATTGGAGAGGAATGAGAAAGCTCTCCTCAGTGAGTCCTAAATAACCAACAAAACCCACTTACCAGTGTCACCTGACTGCAGCAGTGGGTTTGTAGGGGGGTTTTTGCAAACTTCAAAGGAAAACATTAAACAGTGTATTATTCTTCTACCTTCCGGTATCTACATGCGTTAAGAGTTACAGAATAGCTGCTGAAATTCAATTCAGTTCCACAAATATTTATTGAGTTAAATTAAACCTTCTGAGAGACTTATGGGAGCGCACGCCCCGTGAGGCACAGCTTACTAACTATGGAAAAATGTGTGATACTCTTGAAGCAAAGGTTGCCTTTCCTCTTTGTGTGCTAGTGGTGGTGACTGTTTCAAGGAGAAATGCTGGTGAAAAAATAATTGTGACCTAGAAAATTCCTGCACGTTATCTGCAGGCAGAATGCGTGAGAAACAAGCAAAGAAACAAACAAAACAAAACAAAGCAAAATCTTAAAGAACTATGGTAGTTCTGAATCAAACATATTTCATATGGCATTTGCATATTAAAATCACAGTCAAAACTATTAGATTAGCTTAAAAAGTTTTAATGAGGTAATTTAAAAGCAAATCCATGTAGAAAAAGATCTGGAAGGATATACAGCGTTGATAGACTATGTTCAAGTGGCTTTTTTAGTTTTTACTCTAGATACTGTGGAATGTGTGAAGGTTTTGGAAACAAGCCCATGTTTATTTATTATTTTGCAATGCAAAGAATGAAATGTTCACCTGATTGAAGATAATTCCACTCATTTATTTGACAAATATGCTAGAAGTGGGTACCCCTAGCTCAAGATAGAGCCATGAGCCAGAGATCCTAATTTCTAATGCTATTAACATTGAGACAGCAAATTTGTTAAACTTTTTAGACAATTAAAAATCAGATCAATCTGCTTTTTAAAATATATATTAAAGAAGACATTAGAGATGTTCAATATCAGTGGGCGTGGTGGCTCACGCCTGAAATCACTAGCACTTTGGGAGGCCGAGGTGAGAGGATTACTTGAGGCCAGGAGTTGAAGACCAGCCTGAGCAAGAGGGAGACCCCATCTCTACAAAAAGAAATATTCAATATCAGATTATTTTTAAACTTCTGAAAAAAAGCTGCAGTAAGTATAAAGGAATTCAGAAAAGATTCCTCCATAATGCTGAGGGTATAACACATTTTTATTATTGTGTTAGCACATAATTATTGGTTAGTGATTTAAAAATGTTTATTCAATAATGAAAATTGAATAAAAGAAACCCAATAAATAGGGAACCAGCCCTTTTCCAAACATACGCTAAAATTGGACAGTTAATGTTTATTTTCAAAATGTTAATGGGGTGGACATGTTTTTGTTACATGGGTGAATTGTATAATGCTGAAGTCAGGGCCTTTAGTGTGCCTGTCACCAGAATAGTGGTCATTGTACCTGATAGGTAAGTTTTTGCCCTCTCCCTCCCTCCCATACCCCCCTCTTTCTGGTTTCCAATGTCCGTTACATCTCTTCATGCCTGTGTGTGCCCATTGTTTAGCTCCCGCTCACTAGTGAGAACATGTGGTGTTTTCCCATCCCTGAGATACTTCCCTTAATCCTAAGGGATTCCATCCAAGTTGCTGCAGATGACATTATTTCATCCCTTTTCATGGCTGAGAAGTACTCCATGGCATATACACCACATTTTCTTTATCCACTCATCCATTGACGGGCACTTACGTTTATTCCATATCTTTGCAATTGTGAATTGTGTGACGATAAACATGCAGTGCAAGTGTCTTTTTGATAAAATGACTTCTTTTCCTTTGCGTAGATACCTAGTAGTGGGATTGCTGGATCAAATGGTAGGTCTACTTTAATTTCTTTGCATTTTTTCATATGTTTCTTGGCCATTTGTCTATCTTCCTTTGAAAAAACTCAGTTCATGTCTTTTGCCCAATTTTGATGGGGTTGTTTGTTTTTTTTCCTTGCTGATTTGTTTAAGTTCCTTATGGATTCTGGATATTAGTCGCGCCACAGAGAGGGCTCCTATGCCACTGGCTGTGAACCCGAGAAGCCGGCAGAGCAATCTACAGAGACTCACACTGGCCATCCCGTTGAAGAAAGCCTTGTTCCATTTCCTCCATCCTTCTTCCCCAGCCCCAATCCCAGAAAATAGAGAAGAAGGAAGGAAAAGGGGGTCCCCTCCCTCTTCATGTCTTTTGGGAGTGGGGTGGGGTCTGTGCTGGGCTAGGAGTTGGGAAAGGAGTAAGTATTAGACACGAGTGAAGTCTCTAAGCATGGACCAAACTGGACTTCATTATTAATAACTGGAAAGGAGCAGAAAGCTGAGGCACACCCCCACCCAGACGTCTGTAAGGGGTGGGAGATTTGACCTACAATAAGAGGTAGTTTATGTTTTCTCCTTTATACTTGCAACTTTCTCAAAGAATGATACAATTTTTTTTTTTTTTTGAGACAAAGTCTCACTCTGTTGCCTGGGCTGTAGAGTGCCATGGCATCAGCCTAGCTCACAGCAATCTCAAACTCCTGGGCTCAAGCGATCCTCCTGCCTCAGCCTCCCGAGTAGCTGGGCCTACAGGCATGCGCCACCATGTCCGGCTAATTTTTTACATATATTTTTAGTTGTCCAATTAATTTCTTTCTATTTATAGTAGAGACAGGGTCTCGCTCTTGCTCAGGCTGGTCTTGAACTC
>CAUYRT010060435.1:0-10122 GCA_963574885.1 Lepilemur ruficaudatus
ATGTTTTAACATAAGGAATGGTTATCAGAGATAAGCCACAGGACATAGATTTGTTGTGCAAATTGAGGACCTGCAGGTTTGTCTTGCATACCCTTAGGCCTGTCAATGGGTCACAAAGGACTCCAAGAAGGGAGTGGGGCATGATGAGGCATGTCTGACCTCCCTCCTCTTGGCAGACAATTTAGTTTTAGGATATTCCTTTGGCCACGAGGGGGTCCATTCAGTCAGCCGGTGGGGGGGTGAGCCTTAAAATTTTATTTTGGTTCACATCACTAATCATCAGGGAAATACAAATCAAAACCACAGTGAGATACCACCTCATACCTGTTAGAATGTCTAATATCAAAAAGGCAAAAGATAAATATTGGTGAGGATGTGGAAAACAGGGAGCCCTTGCACATGCCATTTGGGGGAATGTAAGTTGGTATAGCCATTATGAAAAATAGTATGGAAGTTTCTTAAAAAATAGCACTACCATATAATCAAGCAATCCCACTTCTGGGTATACATTCAATATAATTAAGGGATATTTGCACTCTCATGTTCATTGCAGCATTTTTCACAATAGCTATTATATCAACCTAAGCATCCATTAACACATGAATGGATAAAGAAAATGTAGTATTATATGCATAATAGAATACTAGTTGGCCTTTAAAAAGAAGGAAATGTTTTCATTTGCAACAATATGGGTGAACCTGGAAGACATTACGCCAAGTGAACTAATAAGCCAGGCACAGAAGGAAATACCACATGATCTCATTTATATGTAGAATCTGAAAAAGTGAAACTCTTAGTACTAGGGTGATTAAAATTCTTGAAATCTATTGCACAGCATGGTGACTACAATTAATAACAGTGTATTGTGTATTTCAAAGTTTCTAAGAGCAAATTTCAAATGTCTCACCGAAAATAATGCCAAGAAGTGAGGTAAGGGATGTGCTAACTAGCTTGATTTAATCATTCCACATTGCACACATATATCAAAACATCACAGTCTACCCCACAAATATGTACAATTATTTGTCAATTTAAAATTCAAAAATTTTTTTAACAAGACACAAAGCAAGGATGTTGGAAAATAAGGAGGAACATTGAAAATGTTAATTCTATAAATTTATCTCAAGATGTATCATATAATGACTTACTGAGTAGAAATTCTTATATAGAACCTCAAGACATCTCTAATATCTAAAAAACGTTAGAAACATAATGAATACATAATTTTATTTTTAGCAGATGGCATGAAGACTATTAAAGTCTCCAGCGTATTATTTGAAAAGTGCTTGTATGTATGTAGCTACCTGAAACCTCTCTCTTATCTCATGATTTAGAAAACAAACATGGAAATTATAAAATATAATCTAGCTGGTTTCTTAAAGATTAAATTATAAGAATGTTAAACATCAGGTCATGAACGTAAGATGCCATCTTAACAAAAATATTTCATTTGAAATTTTATGTTAATAATGCTTTTCTTATACCAAACTAATTTAAAGCAAGTTAAACCATGCATACCACTTGTTAAGTGAAAAATTAAAACTGTCTTTATATACTGTGAATATGGAAGATTTTACAAATTTACTTTATAAGCCAAGTAACAAACAATCTTACTTAAGAAAACTTCTTTACTCATCTCATACAATATACTTGGAAACGTGTCTTCCTAAACCTTGGTATATTCGGCTGTTTCCACAATTGCAATGGTGTATGTCACACTTCAAGCTCCGGCCACAAGTAGGTCTGTAGTGCACACCACACATACAAAAAACTCAACAATGACTTGCCATGGCTGAAATTACTATCAAGGCCAATATTGTAAGTAAGGGCAATCATAAAATTGTGCTTTCTATTTTACATCTTTCCCACAAACTGCCAAACATTAGCAAATGAAGCCCCTTTAGATAATATGCTTGCTTTCTAAAACCCACACACATTTTCAATTTCTAAGGGCTTTATTCACAACACAGAACTTATTACACTTTAAACAACTGCCTGTGATAATAGTGACCCAAACTGGAATGATATTTACAAATTTGTCCATTGTTCTTTCCCTGAGGCTATTACCTGGTATTTCACCTCCTTCAAGTCACCTGATGAAGAAAGTACTTACTACAGATGTCTGTCAAATACATAAAGTATAAAGCTCTGTAATATAATTCTCATTATTTAATTTTCCTCTCACATCCTGAGGCTCAGAACTACTATGAAAGTCTTAAATAATTTATTATAAGACATTGTTGTAAGTTTCTGTCTTTTCTGCTATAGATTCCATTTAGATGTGCTCCTATCCAAAAAGTTTATCACAATGAACTGAACTTTCTCCCATGTATCACACTTAAAGATTCTTTTGTTCAGTTTAAATCTCCAAAACTGTTCTCGTACATGATCATCTAGTATCATTATTCTCTTTCCACGTAAGTGGTGCAGAAATCCACCCCTGGGTGGTGCCAGCATTCTTCACTGAAATTTGTCTTAGTTCCAGTACCAACTTTCAAAATGAAGTATGCTAGGTGGTATATATCACCTTATGGAGGCTGAACTGAATATAGCAGAATGTGGCTCAAATCATCTGTGTTTTCCCATCAAATTAATGGAGAAAGAACTACAGAAAAATGTTCCATGTGAAAGATAAGACTGTACACTAACCAACTGCTTAATGTAATCCCCAAATGAAAGATAAATTCAAGTGTGTGCTGAGGTTACTTTCACTATGTAGAAATTAAGGTGAATATTCTCTCCAGGAGAAATTCTGACAGGCAAGGGTTTGTTATACTGATCATGCTTGACATCTCAGAGAGTGAAACTCAGAAGCATGTATTTCACATTATAGCATGTGAAGTGTACATGATTCATATTCAAGCTACATGGATCTGCATGAAGGTTTTTTGGAGATGAGTACTTAGGGTTGTTTCTGGCATGCAGGAGCAGTAGATGGGGAGCACCTCAGTGGGCCAATCCTTCTTTGGTTGCCCATGCATACCTGATCCCTGGACATTGCCCAATTACCTAGTGGGCGAGAGCAAGGGTAGAAAGGACATGGGTCAGGCTAGAGAGAGTCACAACTTTAATTACGTGAGCCAGAGGTTGTAAGAAATTCGGTTTTGACATCAAATGGAACAGAATAGAGAACCAGGATATAAAACTACTACCTACACAACCAATTGATCTTCAACAAAACAGACAACAAAATACAATGAGGAAAGGAAGCCCTATTCAACAAATGGTGCTGGGAAAATTGGATAGCCACATGCAGAAGAAAGAAATAGGATCCCTATCTCTTGTCACAAGCAAAAATTAATTCAAGATGGATGAAAGACTTAAATGTAAGGCATGAAACCATAAAAATTCTACAAGAAAATATAGGAAAAACTCTTTTAGACATTGGCCTAAGCAAAGATTTTATGACTTACCCCCAAAGGCAAATATAACAACAACAAAAATAAATAAATGGGACTTGATTAAATTAAAAATCTTCTGCACGGCAAAGGAAATAATCAACAGAATATAGACAACCTATAGAATGGGAGAAAATATTCACAAACCATATATCTGACAAAGCACTGATATCCAGCATCTACAAAGAACTCAAATCAGCAAGGAAAAAAGAACCTCATCAAAAGTGGGCAAAAGTTGAACAGAAGTTTTACAAAAGAAGATAGAAAAATGGCCAACAAACATTAAAAATGCTCAACATCACTAATCATCAGGGAAATGTAAATTAAAACTACAGTGAGATACCACCAGTAAGAATGGCCATTAATCAAAAGTCAAAAAACAATAGATACTGGCATGGAAATGGAGGAAAAGAACACTTATTCACTGTTGGTGGGACTGCAAATTATTAATAGTACAACCTCTATGGAAAACAGTATGGAGATTCTTCAAAGAAATAAATGTAGAACTACCATTTGATCCAGCAATCCCACTACTGGGTATCTACCCAAAGGAAATGACGTCATTTTATCAAAAATATACATGCACTTGAATGTTTATCATATCACAATTCACAATTGCAAAGATGTGGAATCAACCTGAGTACCCATCAATTCATGAGTGGATAAACAAATGTGTTATACACACACACACACACACACCACAGAGTACTATTCAGCCATAAAGGGAATAAAACAATGTCATTTGCAGCAACATGGAGGGAACTGGAGACCATTATCCTAAGTGAAGTATCTCACGAATGGAAAACCAAACATGATATGTTCTCACCAGTAAGCAGGAGCTAATAGATGGGTACACATGGGCATAAAGTGACATAAAGGACATGAGAAACCAAGAAGGGAGGAGAGCGGGAAGGTGGGTGTGGGATAAAAACTTATCTGTTAGGTACAACTAACATTATTCTGGTGATGGGCACACCAAAAGCCCTGACTTAAGCATTATATAAGATATCCATGTAACAAAAACATTTGTATCCCCCCTCAATTAATATTTTAAAAGAAAAAAAGAAAAAAGAAATTAGGCCCTGAGGTCAGATAGCCCCTCTTGTGATCTCTCAAAGCACAATCCTTTATTTCTGGAAATATAGAATAAAATAAAAGAGAAAATTAATCATGGCTTCATTCCCATTCCTGACCCTGTCCCTATTTCTAGAGGTGGCTCATAATTCTCCTCCCCCACTCCTCCAACCACTCCTATAGACGGCCAGAGACACAAACAGACTGGTGGGATTTCAATGCAAGGACACAATCTGATCATTTGGCTTCTCTTTTGGTACCATTTTGAACTAATCCCGTAAGAGATACATAAACATTACTATTCTCAGCCTTGTTCCTGACCAGATTCCTTAGTTGATGACTGGATAAAACACCAGCACTCTGTCCCTACACCACTTCAGTGTTTCCCTACAGAGATTTCCGAGAGAGGTCTCCTTTCCAGATTCAGAGTTCATCAGAATGTGAAGAGAAGAGGTAATCTGGAAAAGTAGATTAAATATATCTTTTCTTTTGTAATAGACATTGCTGAAAATAAAGTTTAACAAACTCTTCTTGACTAGTTAGTGGGGCACTCCTGAGTAAGAAAGCAGTATAGAAAGGTAGACAGACTCTGCCCTAGAGGAGACAGGCTGACTGCTGAGTCTAGATCTGGTCCCCATCAACTCTTCCAATCTCTTCCCTGGTGTTCGCCCTCTCCTGCTGTCCTTTAAATTTTCCACTTTTCACACCTTCATATTTCTGCAAGGTGGGCCAGTCCCTCTGCCCAGAATGTTCTCCCTCCTTCCTCCATCTACTGAACAGCACTTTCCCTTGACGCCCAGATCAAAAGTCTGCTCTTATGGGAGGCCTTCAAACTGCCCAGCTAGGGGAGGAAGACTCCTTGGCTTTTCCTTCCACAGTACTTGCCCACACATCTACTCCCATATTCAGTACAGTATATTAGAGCTATTTCTTTATATCTGAGTTCTAAGAGGGTAAAGACTTTATTCTTTAATGGGGGGAGGACTAATCTAACACACAGAATGTGCTGAAAAAATGTTTCCAGAGTGAATGAATATGTAGGGAGCACTTAATCTCAGTGACTTTGTTAGCTTTTGTGACTTCTATACATAATTGTTAATAAGCCAAGGCAAAAAAAGATGTTTTCTTAGTGTCTTTTTCCTTTTCTTCCCTCTTTTCTGCTCCCCCACCCCATCAATTCCTTCCGATAACAAGCACTCATTTAGTGACCTTCCCATGCCAGGTTCTGGAACTCTAAGAAAGTGTACAGTAAGAACCCTGCCCTCAGTGACTCCGAGACCAGCAAGGAGATAGAAGCATCAGCCAAAAAAATCACATGCAAACTGTATTAGTGCCCAGCAGGGGGATATCACTATCTTGACCAGGGCAGGCCAGAAAAGGCTCTCTGAAGAAGGGAAACCAAGCAGGTACCTAAAATCCAGAACCATAAATATAACTCAAACTTCCTTATGTGGCACAGTGGGAAAATATTAATTTAATTATAAATTCTAAAAACAACTTTTTTCCTTTGAAGAGAACTAATGTGAACTGAATACCTAGAAAGATGACCTTGACTATCAAAAGTTGAAAATGGTCATGCCTGGGCATACCAGACATGACAGAAGTAAGCTCTGAGAAATAAAATAGGGACATAAAATTTTGCCATAGCAAGTGGAACAAAACCCCCATCATGCTGTTTGTTTGGTTTAAAATAGCCTTTACAAACCTCTAAAATGGGCCCTGTTCTCATTCCATGTCATTGAAAGAGAAGAAGGGGAGAAAAGGATAGCAATATTAAAGATAGTACTGCCTAAAATATCACAATTTCTTTTTCTATGCAGAACCAGAAAAGGGATACAGGATGGGCTGAACGCAAGCAACAGAAACTCTGAAGAGGAGAGCAGAGATGATCTCAGGGATGTTGCAAACCTACTTGTCCTCAAAGCTCTCCTCCACCACTTGCTGAGGCTACCTGAAAATGACACCGCTAAACCCATTGTGACACCACTAAACCCACTGTTTTCCATCAAAAGACAGGTCCTCATTAAATCTCAAATGTATTGTCCAAGAGAGGAACATGTGACATTTCTATGCCACTAACATTATGAAGCACTTCACATTCATTATTTCTTCTGGTTCTCCACCCCCTCATAAGGAGCTATTAGTACAGTATCTTCATGAATGGAAGGCTAGGAATTGAACAGACTTTTCTAAGGCTACATACTCTCACACATCAGCAAAATTTAGTCAAAATAATCTTTCTGGCAGAAAACTCAGTTATGAAGGAATTATACACAGGACAGATTGGGGGAGGGGGTTAAGCAAAAGGCAAGTTCTGAAACACAGTGTTGGAGCCATCAGAGATAGAGATTTATTCATTCATTAAAGGCCTATTATGTACCAGGCACAGTGCTAGACACCAGAAAGAAAGGAGGGAAAACTGGCCCTTTCAACCATTTGCCTTATTTCACTAATCAGGTAAAATAAGAATGTAAAAAAGGTCACATTTCTCTCTAATTTTGAAAAATTTTAGTCTTTCTCAGCCAAAGATGGTTTTCTTGACTATTGGCCATATTTCTTTGTAAGTTATTCTGACAAAATACAAGTTGCAATAATGCAGGGCAGCGCTCCAACTTGTTAGATCAATCTACAAACACAGGAGTCTGCTGCTCTTCTGCGGCCCTGGGAAGCATGCTGGCCTCCACACTCTCTGATCATCCAAGGATGGAGTGCTGGGGATTATCGAAGACCAGCTGGGAGGCATGAAGTCAAACGGATGGCCTTTGAATGTCGGCTACAGTCAGCCACCATTCCTGAATTAGTGCCACAAGAAAGGGATACTCTCTTCCAGTGCAGGCTGGAAAGATGAATGAGCAACAAAAGAGCCAGTAGCTAAAGGAAGAAAGAGAAAATGGGGGCTTGACACTTTGTCAAGTAAATGTCACAGTATTTGTGGGGATTCATACGTGCAACGATTAGGGGTAGAATAGAAAAGAATACTTCCCTCCCACCCTGGCCGTCCTTCCATCTCCCCACAAAAGAAACCTGATTGTTTTCTCATTTCATGAATGCCTTCTGCCATCCCACCTCATCACATTTAAAAGCATCAGGGAATTAATTTATTTGGGGTAAAATGTGCTAAATGGCGTAAGTGCCTGCATTTCTAAACCATTGGCCAATTAGTTTTGATTAGGAAGAGCCCAGAATAAAGTACCAGAATTTACCAGAAAGCTATAAAACAGAGGTATTGTAAGGAGTGAACAAGAAAATACACGTGGGCCTCGGGATGACTCCTGGCCCATAGGAAGCTTAGTAAACGGTAGCAGGACCGTAATTATTACCACAGCTCATCAACTGTAAGACACACTCAATAAATAGTAAGATGCACCACTGCATTATGTACCACCAAGTACAACCATTACCTCATTTAACTAAATTGTCTATCAGCTGTAAGACAGATTCCAGTTTCAGAGATCTTAAAATTAATGATATACAATATTAACACATATATCACCTCTAGGTTTCTAAAAGATTGTTAAGTCATCACGTACATAACTAATGACAAAGGCTCTTTGTTTTGCCAAACGTTAGTCAGGCTTCTAAACCTTCTCCTAGGCCCATCTGTGCAGTTCCTTGTAAAATCCAGTTTTAGCAAAAGAATCCTGCCTTGTCAGTTTAGCCAGAACTCCCCATACTCAATATGCAATCACCCTCAGTATCGAATGGGGTTCCTCATCCTCCATCATCCCCCAGTTGATGTCTGGTCACCCTGGCCTCTCTTCAGCAAGAATACTATTAGGTCAGAAAGGCTTCAAGATGACTGACTAGGGGCATCTGGTACTCACCTCCTCCACAAAGAACCACCAAAAAAGCAATGAGATAAGCACACTTTATTTAAACAGATCATCTAAGAAAGAACAATGTAATTCAACATAGAAATGAAATTTAACACCCAAGGCAAGGCAAGAGAGGGAAATGAGGCAGCCTGATTGGCCAGGATCAGCTAAAGTCCTGGAGTGAATCTCCAATGTGGGAAAGGGTAAGTGGAAGACCCTCAGCAGTCAGCATTCTCACCATGGACTCCTGTGATCCTAGCCATGGAAGAGACCCTCCACCCTTGCAGGCCTCGAGACTAATGTAGGGAGCTGCCTGGAGACCACACGATGTTATTGCTCCAGAGAGGGAGGTCATGCTGGGTCCCACACAGTCCTAAGCAGCTACAGCATGGCACCATTTTGGCAGCCCAGATCCACCAGACCACATCCTGCCCCGGAGCCCAACAGCCCCTGCAGGTCCACATCCCTGGAGCCCCATTAACATCTCCTGTCTGCAACTACCACCACTAAGACCAAGGTGCAAGTCATTGGCAGAAACCCTGCCACCCCCAGCAGCGGGGCCACTAAACATTTATAAACATCTAAGCAGAGATTACTCTCACCTGCAGCTGCCACCTGGGACCAATGCATGTGCTCCTGCACCTGCCTACAGCTGCTGCCACTGAAAACAACCCTCCCAAGCAGCAGTGCCACAGGGCAGCCACTGCTTCTCCCACCTGAACACTATGCCAGGGTCCTGGGGATTACCCTGGTCTTGCCCATCACAGCCAGTGCCTGCATGCACTACCGGGGGCCTGAGGATTGGCCTGGCTCCACCCACCCCAGTGCCCAAGTAAGCTGTTAGGGTTCCTGGGAATTGTCCTCCCACATCCACCACCACTGGCACCTGAACACTGCTCCTGGGAACCTGTGGATGGGCCCACCCAACCTGCTGCTACTACCACAGCTGGCACCCACTTGCCCACACCACCTGCAGGCACCCTGCAGGTGGTGTGGGCAAGTGGGTGCCAGCCCATCGCAGCCACCACCAACAACAGCACAGACTGCTTGGGAGCCAGAAAGTTCTGCCACTGCTACTGCCATTGCCCACACCAGCTGCCCAGGGGCCTAAGGACCCATCTGCCCGCCTGCCCGGCCCACTGGTGCCAACCCCAGCATCCAAGCAAGCCACCTGGAGGCCTAAGAATTGGCCCACCTGGACCTACTAACAGTGGTGCCAGTGTACACCACCCTAGGGCAAAGGTCAGGCATCAGCCTGCCACTGCCACCACTAGGGCCCAAGGAAGGGTCCAACTGATATTGCCATCCCCAGCAAAATTTACTACAGCCTCCACTACCAACAGCACCCTAAGTCACTGAAGAAATCACAGATATCATCAACACATTAACTGCCGTGTGAGCTGTATTTAACTCATGCTAGTTTTGAGCCTGAGGCTGATGATAGTTCAGTCCACTGTCAACCTAACTTGAATAAATCAGAAAGCCGATCCTCAGAAGCAAACGAATGAAGAGGCAGCCTCTAGGTAAACGTTCTGGTTCATGGGCGTCACCGTTACCATTGTTCTAATCAGTCTAACTTCAGAAGATTGTGACACTAGCTTCCCAAATGTTCCTGTTGATGACATGCCTCCTGCTCTTTTTTTTTTTTCTTCCTAAAATTTTATTGGGGGAAAACTACAAAACATTTACATTATAATGTTTACAGTCACAATTTGTAGTGAGCTGATTTCCCAAAATATATTACCACTCAAGTTGACTTATCTTGTTACATTCAAAAACCTACTCTGTCAAAGACAGAAAGAAATTAGTGAAAACACAAATTAAATGGCATTTTC
>CAUYRT010060440.1:0-52073 GCA_963574885.1 Lepilemur ruficaudatus
GGACTGGCCAAAGAACGGTAGTTTCTTGAGGGCAGGGACTCTTCTTCTCGGTTCCTGCTGTATACCCACTGCCTATCCCAGAGCTTGGCACATAATAGACCCTTATTAGAAATTTGTTGAATAGCTGAACTCTTAGACGTAATATCCTAAGATTTTGGTAGGGATCCTACTGCTGAGGGATTGTTCTTTCCTGCAATTACAGTACTAATTCCTATCTAAACTGGGGGACGGAAGGAAAAGGTGACTGATCACCACTCTTTTTACCTCTCATCTTCTGCCAAGGCAAAGTTTCCTTTGCTAAACCTGAAGATAATCAGATTCAAAATTCTGGATTCCTGAGGCAGCTAACAAATTTGTTCACAAATTTGCTGTTAGTGGACAGAGGAACTTCTAATCTCTAAATCACATGATCTATTTTAGAACCATAAAGGAAGGTCCCCTTAGTTAATCTGTAATGTGTGTTAATACAACACACATAGACACACATATGAACATGCAAACACGAGAATATATTACTTATAATATTACCTGAAAGAACAATAACATAAGGAAACAAGTGGCCAAACAGGATTCGATCAAGCTCATAAGGAAATCAACCAGGTAAACTTTAGTCTGGGAAGCCTTTTTCTGTGGGAAAACTTTTTAGAGTGCAATGGATTGGCAACACAAGTAAGTAAGATGACCTGCCTATAAACTTGGAGAGAAAAATTAAAGGTACAGAAATTCTATAGGACCGAGACTCACACTGCGAGAAGACAAACATAGGTTAAAAATCCTATTACATAACAATGGATCATAACTCATTGAATAAAATGTGTTAAATAAAAGAATCAGTGAATCTACTCAAACATATATGATGAAATAAAAGAGGGAAAAAGGAAATCCCTTCCTTATGGTAGAATACAACTAATAAATACAGAAGGAGAATTATGGAGTTAGAAAATCATTAATGGATGCTTAAACTAGGGAACGAAAGTTTGATGAGAAACAAAATATTTAAATAGTCTCAAAGTATCACTCTGCAGATTACTTGTTAATTATAAAGAGAAAAATAACAACACTACAGGAGAAATGTGGCAGACATCGTCTTAACCAAATGGTCAAATCTATCACCAAAATATGGAGATAAACCAACATCATCTGCTTCTTGATATAAAGGACACCATTTCTGTAATTTTCTCAACAAAAATTTATAATCTCAATCTAATCATTAGGAAATACCAGATACAAAATTGGGTGGCATTTTAATAAAATAATTGATTGATAATTTTAAAAAATATGAAGGTCAAGAAAAACCAATACTGTGGAACTTTTTCCAGATTAAAGGTGACTAAAGAGACTTGGCAACTAAATGCAACATATGATCCTGGATTAGATGCTGCTCCAAGAGAAAAAGTAGCTATGAAGCACATTATTGAGGCAACAAACATATTCTGAAAATACATAGATTAGATAATAGATAATAGTCTTAGATTCGTATTAAATTTCCCAGTTTTGATAAGTGGCTATAGAAAAGAAAATCTTTATTCTTAGGGAATATACACTAAAATGTCTGACTATTGGGGGATGCCATAATGCCATAGCTTCGACTCACTTAAATGTTTCAGAACAAAAAGAATTACATATGTATATGGAGAGACACAGTTATTAACACAGATAAACGGGGCAAAATGTAAACAACAGGTAAATCTGGGTAAAGGATGTATGTATTATACTTGCAAATTTTTTAATGTTTGAAATTATATTTAACTAAAAAGTTAACCTAAAAATCCCTGCATGGCAAAATCACTTTGGTCAAGGCAACAGCAAAGGATTGGCCCAGAACAATTCTTAAATTAAATTTTCTGTTAATATTTTTCCCCCAAAGTGTATAGGCATATAAATTACTTTAATAATTATTTTCAATTCTTCCTTTCCAACATTTCCATTTCATATTTCATTTTCTTATCTAATTGCTTTGGTTATGCTTCTTGGATAATGTTAAATTATTATGGTGAAACCTGACATTCTTGCTCATAAAATTAATGGGAATGTTTTTAATGTTTCACAAATAAGGATGACATGTGGACTTTTATGTGAGATAGAATCAGTCACTTTTAAACTGAGTGCCAAATACTACATTAAACGCTGGGGATACAGTAGTGAAAAAGTACATTCAGACCCTTCAGAGCTTTCATTCTAAAGGGAGAGGGAACCACGAATACAAGTGAACTAAAAAATAACTGCAAGTTATGGTCAGTGAAAGAGAAACAGCTAGCTATGTGAGAGTAGACCATAGTCTAGGAAAAGGTGCTGGTAACAGATACAGAGAGAAGTGGAGGAAGTCATGATATATTTCAGAAAAAGAGTAGTCAAGGCTTGTTGATAAGCAAGAAATGGGGGAATAAAGGAAAGGGAAGAATTAGGAATGACTCCTAGATTTCTGACTTTAATAACTTGACGGACAGCTGCAGGGAGAATGGTTTAAAAGGGAAACAAAGAGTTTTTCTATTTTGGATATGTTAAATTTGAGATGTGAAAAGTCAAGTAGAAGTATCAATTGTAATGGTGAGATGAGAATCTGGAATTTCAAGTAAAGGTCTGAACCAGAGGTGTAGACTAGAGGCACATTTATATATATAAAATCATGGGAACTAATGAGATTCCCAGCAAGAGTATAGAGCAAGAGGGGGCTTAGCAATGAGCCCTGAGGAACTGCAACATGAATTCAGGCAGAGAAGCCAGCAAAGCAGACTGAGAACAGGCGGTGAGGTCCGGGGGAAACCAGGGGACAGCAGTGTCTTGGAATCGTTTCAAGAAGGGAGTGGTTGGTTGTGTTGAAATGCTGCTTGGGGCTTACACAAGGTAAGGACAGAAAAGTATCCACTGGATTTGGCAATAAGAAAGCTGTTGGTGCCTTCAGAAAATCAACTTAGGGTAGAAGCCAAATGATACTTATTGAAGAGTAAATGGGAGTTGGCAAATCAGAATCTGTGTACAGACAATTCTTCCAAGAATTGTCATGAAAGTGAGGAAAAAAGGATCAGTGATTTTTTTGTTTTGTTTTGTTTTGTCTTGAAGATGAAAAATACTAGGACATGTTTGTAAGGAAATAACTGAGGACAAAATAACTGCAAAGCATGGCCCTTCAGAAAGAGGACGGCTCCGAAGTACAAGTGGCAGGACTGATTTTGAAAGAAGGAACAATAAAGCCCTTATTTCAAGACAAGGAGTAGAAGGTGGATACAATAATATATTTGAGGATTTGGTGGTAGGAAGATCCATCTATTCTTATTTTTGAAGAGTATCTTTAAAAAGTAGGAATAGATATTGAACACTAGGTTGGTTTTAAAATGCCACAAATTATTTGAAGCTCTTTTCTTCAAGAGGTAGAGCTAATTCCCCTCTTCTTGAGTGGAGGCTGGACTTAGTGAATTGCTTCTAACAGAATCTGGTGAAAGTGACAGCTCCCATGTTGTAAGGACATTCAAGCAGCCCTGTGGAGACAGCATGTGGCCAGGAGCTGAGGCCTCCTGCCAAGAGCCATATGATTGACCCATCTTGGAAGTGAATCCTCTAGCCCCAATCAAGCCTTCAGATGACTGCAACCCGACATCATCTATTGCTTACCACCTCATGAGACCATGAACGAGAACCAGCCAGCTAAGCTGCTCCAGAACTTCTCATCCACAGATACTGTGGGATAATAAATGTTTGTATGGAGCCATTAAGCTTTGGGACTTTGTTATGCAGCAATGGATAACTAAAAAAAAAAATGCTCTTGGCATCGATATTCTTTGTATGCCTTGCTCTTATAGTTAATATTTTGCATGGATATATGAACATTCCTAAGAGTGATTTGTGGTTTTCCTTGACGCTTTTTCTTTTCTTTTATTTTCTTTTTTTTTTTTTTTATATATTGTTATCATTGCCATGTTGGTTTGATTGGAAAGCTTTCACATCATAATTGCTTATTTTTATAAAGTTTGAAAGCATTCGGGTCTGGCTCAGTTGTCTGTTTTTTTGAAGAAACTATTCTGACAACTTTTTCAACTTCATGGGATCATAAAAGCAACAGCCCTCCAAAAAGTCTGTTCCAACTTATATTGCCATATTTAGGCATACCTATTTCCTCACACCCCACCTACCCTGGGTTTGTTTTTTAATATTTGCTAATTAAAAGGTTTAAGAGGCAGCTCATCAGCAGCCACAATGTCACAGATGTCAATGTACGTATGAAGCGAGTGGTGAGGGTGACGTAGTTGGGGCAGAGCTCTGGACTGAGGGGGGAGACCCTTACTGTGAGTGGGCGCCTGAGTGCTCTTAAAGATGGGGAGCTGAAGGAGCCCAGGGGAGGAAAGGGTGGCCAGAGCAGGCACTCTTCTTCCTCTTCTGCCAGGCAGAGAGAGACAGGAGAGGCAGATGGCGAGCCTGGGCTCAATCACTGCAGAGCTGAAAACCTGGCTTCCTGAGAGGGCCCTTTCCAGCTCTGACATGCCAGGGTCTATGAGTAAGTGGCCAAATAATTTATCATCAAACCAGTAGACTTTTGAGAGAATAAGAGGGTGATATTAATAAGAAAGATGGGCAAAACAAGCACAAACCAGGACTGTCCTATATAGTCACCCTATTGCTGAGGCCACCGTGGTGAGAGGGCACTGCGTAACACTCCAGAATCTCGATGGCAGATGGACACGTGCTGCCTGACTTCCACAGACCCAGGGAAGAGAAATACTGCACCTTGCACAGCCTTTCGTATTTAATAAGTATCTTCTTAGTCCTTCACGTATTCATTCAACTCTCCTTTACTGAGAGCCTGTTACGAAGCTAACAGGAACACATGTTATAGGAAGGGCTGAATGAGAGGAAGACTCTCCCTCAGGGTTAGCACAGTGTATGTGGACATGTGCAGCCTAAAGGACTTGTGGCAACTCCGGGGGACCTGTGGGCAGCCAGCCTCGCCCAAGGTCACACCCTTCCCAGGGCGCCCACACTGCGTGACTGGTCAAGCGAGGCTCGAGCAGCCAGGCCATCCTGGCCCAAGGTGGGACCATCCTGACACACATCAGCCCCAGAGCGCCTGGCTTTGTTAGCTTGTGTCATGACTCCACTTCCTCCCTCTGATTCTGTTCCTTGTCCTCCCTTCCAGTTGTTGCTCCCAAGGGCACTTCCTAATAAACTTCCTGTACATTAAACAGTCTCAGAGTCCGCTTCCCAGAGAACTCAACTTCTGACAACAATTATTCTATCTTGAGGTGGGGAGAGGTGAGAGCAGAGTCTCAAGGCAGGGAGGGGTGGAGGATTCACTATTATAATATTTATATTTACAAAGGGAAAAAGGCCCATGGCATCTGAAATTTAATTTGCCCAGTATGCGAAAGCCCGAAGTAGCCAGTGGCTAGAAGGGTTCAGGTTCAAAACAGCCCAGTAAAAAGGTCTGTCCTACCCCAATAACTGTGTGACCTTGAGCCAGATGCCTGATCTCTTTGACCTTAGTTTCCCCGTCTATGAAATGAGAGGATAATATTTAATATTATCTAATTCATATTTTAAAGAATTGGTTGGAAAAAAGCCCCTTCATACATTTCAACATGTTATATAAACATTAATTACTACTTTCTACTGCTTTTTGATTCTGAAGAGTAACAAATAATGATTAACTAACTGCTGACAACTCAATTAGAATTTCAAGAGAAGGCAATCCCAGCCAGCCCTGGTAGCCAGTAATTCCCATCTCTGCTCTCTTTTTTTGTTGTTTGTCTCAACTCACTGACATGGAGCTGAGATACAGAGTACGTGTTTTACAAGTACATCGTATATACTGAAGGTTTATGGCTCATCCTCTTAATTTAAAGAACAGGTAAGTTAAACCCATCATTAAGCCACTTTTTATTTGCGTGCAGATGATTTTTACCCCTGTGGCGCTGGGATCCAATTAAGAAAAAAAGTTTCCAGGCTTGCCATAGAAAACCATCGTAAACTTGTGAGCTGGGGCCCCTAATCACAACTAAACACCCTGTGACTTGCACAGAAATGGCACCTGCTGGAAACTGACCCATCCATCCTTTGCAAGGATCCAGAATCTTCTCGATTTGGACCTTTTAGCCAAAACTAGGTTCTCCTGTCCCTAAAATCTCATGGCTTCTACGTTTTCTCTTATGGCACTTCTCCTATTCTATATAAAATAACATGTATTTGGGTCTTTTCTTTCCTAGTGAGCTGTTATCTTAGGACACCTGCCCTCTCACCATTCACCTTTGCCACCCACACAAGAGGCAGAGTGGGGTCTTGCATGAAGGTTTGCTGAACGAGTAAAAGTAGTGGGAAGGGGAAAAGGAGCAAAGCTGGGCTTTTCTCTTTTCCTTGCAAAGTCTCAGAAGTCCCTGTCAAGTGGCAACATGTACTGCTCATACTGTATTGGGACCTGAATAATGAGATGGAAGAATTTGCCCCTGAAAAAAACACCCTTTGTGAACAGTCTCAGCTGGCACTGATGAGCCTTTCATTTATTCATCTGGAGGAGGAGGGACTGGGACCTGCTTTGACCTCAGGGTTGGATGAACCTTCAAAGACAAAGAACAGTGTGGTGCCCACAGGAAGGATGACATCAGAGGGAGAGTGGTGAGGAATTCTGTGGCCTGTCTCTAGGCTGGAGGCAAGCTGGAGCCATCAGGGCTAGAGAAACAAGGAGCCAGGGAAAGAGGGACTGTATCCTGTTTGGCCTGGGTGGTTTTTGATAGAAGTTCATAATTATTCTAGCTCGCATTTACTGGGCACTCGCTGTGGGCCAGCCACCATGTACATTATCTCATTCTAAGTTGCTCAGCATCCCTGTGTAAGGTAGGTACTGTTACTATTTCCTCTTACAGAGGAGGAACCCAAGGCAAAGAGAGGTCAAGCAACTTGCCTTAAGTCACACAGCTAGTAAGTGACAGAACCAGGATTTGGCTGCAAGCATTTGTATTACATCGCCAGCTCTTAGCCACTGTACTCGTCCTTGTTTGTCTTTCCAGATCCACGTGTGGCCCCCAGAAGAAGACCCCTGCAAACTCCAGTACTGGCTGTCATCCAGCTGGGATCACCAGTGGGAGGCTGGAGCCCACAGGGAGTGGGCAAAGGACAGGTCAAGGCATTTCACCCAAGCTCCATGACGACAGCGCCTCCCTCCAGGGCCCCGAGACCCTTCCCACCCCTTCTCACTGGTGGTCTCTGGGCACCTCAATGTCCCTGTCCACATGGCTGTAAGAAGCCACTCTTTTAAATCTCTTCATCTGAGCCACTCAGGGTGAATTCCTGCTACTGCCACCCCCCCACAGTGGCTCCACATTGTATCACACAGATTAAAAAAGCAGGGATGGCAGGAGCTGACTCATACAAATCAAACGAAGCTTCTGTCTGCTTGAATATTACTTTATCATGCAAAAACAGCAGGAAAAAATGTAAGGTTTCGCTCTTGATTCAAAATCAACCATGAAAAAATCCATGAGATAACTGGGGGAAATTTGAACACTCACTGGACATGTGACATTAAAGAATTCTGTTAATTTCTTTTAGGTGTGCTAATGGTATTGTGGTTATGTTTAGAAGAGTCCTTATGATTTGAGGATAGACAGTGAAATATTTACAGAAGGTTTTCTGAGTCAATGAAGGTATGGGGAGAGTGAGAAAGGAACAAGACTGGGCTTCTCTCTCCTCCTTGCTAAGTCCCTGCAAAGAGCTGGCACAAGAATCACAAGAAATGATGTCCAGGACTTGTTTCAAAATCAACAGGGGGTGGAGGCATCACAGATGATACACGACTGGCCGTGAGCTGGTAACTGCTGAAGCTACGTGATAGGGATGGGGACTCCTTATCCTACTCTCCATTCTCCACCTGTAATGCATGCGTGGCATTTTCCATGACAAAATGTGATATAGGCTAAACTCACTTCTGAAGGCCCCTGGAGGACGCAGGGAGACAGCTAAAAAAATTGGCAGACATCCTCCAGGTGGCTGAAGCTAAGATAAAAGAGGTCCATAATCAAGGTGACTCCCCACCAGGAGAGGGCAGGTGTAAAAAAAAAAAACCAGTGTTTCCAAACAGAAGCCATACCACCTATGACACAGGATGTAAGTGCCAACCCACAGACTCTGGTTTCAAATGGAGCTGATGCAAGTGACCCCTGGACAGCCTGAGGGCCTGGGTTGGGGGCGAGAAGGGGGATAGCAGTACAGATTCATCTATGATTCTTTCATCTAATGCTAGATTACCCTGCGGGCAGGATAGGCCAACTAGTCCTCAAAAGACATGATTTTTCAGCATTTTCCTTACTATGAAAAATTTCAAATGTATTACAAACAGAACACTGAATAATATAGTGAACTCTCCATGTACCCATCATCCAGTTTCAACAATGACCAACACTCTTATAGCAATACCTCCACTCCTCCCTACTCATTTATTCTTTCCCAGGTTTGAGGTATGACTCACACACACAGAAATGCAGAAACCTTAGCTGTACAATTTGATAAACAGAGGCACCCACGGAACTCAATCCCCAACCATGATATGGAACGTTTCGGAAAGTTCTCTCCTGTTCTGGTATTTTTACCTCAGCTTTGTTTGCCAGTTCTAGAACTTAAGCATGAATTTTAAACTGCATTTACGTACAAACTAATTCTGCATTCATTATTAGTTTTCTTTTTTTCTTTTGCAAGCTGGTTCCCCATCCCTCGACCTACCTACCACTCCCATCCAGAGAGATGTTCTTTAGGGTATGCGAGGAAATAATAAAAGGAGCTAGAGAAATCCCGGCTTCCACTTTAAAACACCTGGTAAACCAGCACTAGCCCTGGCCCTACTACCCAAGCAAGTGACTTTGGTCCAGTCCTTTAGCCACTCTGGGCCTTAAACTTACAGCAGGGCTTTCAGCCAAGCCCCTCCTCCACGCCGGTGCTGCTGGACACTGAGGAGCTGTTGCAGGGGGCGTTGGTGGGGGGACGGGGAGTGCCAAGGCAGAGATCCTCAGGCTGGGGCAGCCATAAGAACCACCTGGGGAGCTGGAAAACTCCACAGGTATTGTTCAGTGAGTCTTGGGGGGCCCCAGCAATCTACATTTTAACAGGCACCCCAGGGGACTCTGATGCAGTCACTGGACTACCCCGGGAGAAACTCTAAAGGAAGGCAAAAAGACAATAACGGAAAAAAAGGCTAAGAAGGTCTTCCTGCAGCTGAGCTTCAATTTGCCTTTGGGGTTCTGCCTCCTTCCCAGTAACAGCCCTTCAAGTATCTGAAGTTAGTGATTATGTTCCTTCCTGAGTCTGATGTCTCAGCATGGAACAGCCCCAGTTCATTCAACCATGTCCAACATTGTGAACTGAAATAAAATCTGAAGGCTCTCCCCAGCTGACTGAATGGACCCCCCTTTGGCCAAGGGGATCCCCCCAAAAAGCCTTAAAGCTGAGTTGCCAGCCATGAGAAGAAGGGATGTCAGACACACCTGGTTATGCCCTGTCATTTGGAGTTATTCTTTGTAACAGTAAGATACAAAATCATTAACAAGCCCTAAGGCTGTCTAAAGACAAAGGTTAAACCACACCCGCAGGTCATCAATTTACTTAACAGATCACTTGAGTCTGGGTATGTGTCCAGTGGCTGGTCTATGTTTAGCAGAGACTTCCTTATCTCAAAACATGCCAAGCCTTTAGACAAAGCTTCATTTCTTTAACCAACTGCACATCAAAGAATCTTTAAACCCACCAATGACCTGTAATCCCCTGCTTCCAGATGTCCTGCCTTTTCAGGCCAAGCCAATGTAGGCCTTCTATGTATTGGTTTATGACTGTATGTATAATTCTGGTCTTCCTGAAATGTACAAAACTAAACTGCCAACCACGGAGAGACCACTTGCTCAAGGCTTCTTGGGTGTAGCTCTCTGGGCCATGGTAACACATACTCAGCTCCAAATAACCTCTTTAAATTACTCTACAGAGTTTGGGTTCTTTTCTGTTGACAGTATGCGCTCCCCCCTTGGGGAGGGAAGCGTTCCTTTCATGTTGAAGTGAATCTCAGTCTTTGGTAATTTTCCTCTAGAAGACTAGAGTGTCCTGGAGGTTGGACCTGGAGCTCAGAAGCAAAAGCAAATCATCTCTTGAACGTTTGTTAATACGCCAGGAACTGCACCAGCCCTTTAACATACAGTGTCATTTAATCCTCACAAGAACTTGCCAAGAAGATGTTAATTTTTTCCTTTTGCCAATTTGGAAGCCAAGGTTCACAGAGGTTGCCCAGGAAGAGGAATTGGATGGTGTGAGTTTCATGTCAAGGAGCTAGGCAATAGTATGCAGTTATTCAGTTAAACATGAGCCTAGATGTTGATCTGAAGATATTCTGTAGATGTGGTTAGCATCTGTAGTCAACCAGCTGTCTTTAAGTAAAGGAGATTGTCTTCAATAATCTGGGTGGGCCTCGTCCAATCAGTGGAAGAGCTTTAAGAGCAAAACTGAGGATTCCCTGAAAAAGAAGAAGCTTTGCCTCAAGCCTACAGTATTCCAGCTCCTGCTGAGTTGCCAGGGTTTCTAGGTGCCCTACAGAGTTTAGACTTGCCAACTTCCACAATCATGTCAGCCACTTCCTTGAAATAAATCTATGTATTTACTCATTAATATTCTACTCTTTCTCTTTTTCTGGAGAACCTTGACCGATAGAAATGGAAACCCAGTTTTGTTCAACTTTAAAAGGTCACATCTTGTTTATGCATCATGTTCATACTCTGCTGACCGCCACCTGCACCTCGACCAAAAGCCACCCAAGCACGTACCTCAACCTCGGCAAGCTTCAGCTGCCCAGAAATGTATTTGAATATTCACATAGATCCTTAACAACTAGATTTTGAGAAAAAAACTATTCCTATCACAAGGCTGCCATGAATGGGAGAGGCTTCTGGTTTTATATACGAAGTTTTGTAGTTGGCAGGAGGTATGGTTTACTCAGTGCTTAAGAACAGTGACCTGTTCTATTCTAGGCAAGGTCACTAACTTACTATATAACTTTAGGCAATCCCAAGTTTCACGGCCTGATTAATTACAATGCCAACCTGAAAGTCTGCTTTCCACTGCCCCCATCCTCTCAAATAGCTGGCATCAAACAGTCAGATGGCCCCTCAGGATTTCAGATGTAACCTACTTTCTAGTTGGGCCTCTGGCCTTGAAGGACCCAAGACACATGCATGCTCACAGTATCCTTGGAAGTTCTGCAAAGCCAATGGAGAGTGAGGAATTAAGTCCTCAGCAAACAGACACTGGCTGAACTGCCCTCTGCTCCTGACCCTGTCCCTAGGTGCTACTGCAAGTTAAATCTAAGACCCAGTTTCCACACTCAAGACACTGCAGTTCAAAGTAGAGGATGCCAAGTCCTATAGAAGAAATGTCATAGAGTGCAACAGGGCTCAAAGGAAAGAAGAGGAAATGTTTTGGAGATGAGGTGATGGTTGAGCTCTGTCTGAGAAACAGTACAAGTCTTGGGAAGAACGAAAAGAAGACATTCCGGGCAAAGGTAACAGACGAAGAGGCAGGAAAGCACAGTGTTGTTTGGGGAAAAGGGAGGGAGAAAGTTTTTAGCTGGAAAGTAGGCTGCAGGCAGAGGATCAGTAGGCCGTGAGCTCAGCAGAGGCTGCTAGAGGGCTGGGTCACACTGGCCACATGGGAGGCCTTGAATGACAAAATACTGACTTGGTAGGAAATGGGGAGCTAGTGGAGGTTCCCACACAAAAGTGAAGAGATGAACTACAGTGTGCTTTGGAAACCTGGACGTGGCAACAGAATGGACAGGAGTAACATGGGGAGGGAGCATTACAGAGCCCCACCTGAATTATTAACAGTAGCTAACGTTGTCGAGGGCTTGCCATGTACCAACCTTGCTTAACTTAACTTGCATTATCTCACTTAATTCTCACAGCTCCCCAAGGCACTCTCACCATCCCATTTCACAGATAAGGGAACTAAGGCCCAGTGAGGTTCAGTAGCAGGCCCCAGATCACACAACCAGACAGCAGTGGGGCTGGGATCTACCCCAATGGGTCTAACTCCAGCGCTAGCATATGTGACCACCAGACCAGCCTGCCTCCACATCGGGGCCTGGGCCCTGCATGCTGATGTCCCACTGTCTGAGTGATACAAGAGACATTGATACAAGAGACAATGATACAAGAGACATTGCAAGGATGATTTCTCTGTAACCTACCAATTAAGGGGAAGGACTGACTGAAAAAAGATGGTTCGAGCTTAGATTCCCCACGGTTGCACATCAAGCCAACAAAATCTCAGACTTCCTCATGAGCATATACCAAGTCCTGCTGCAAATGATCCTACACATAGACCAGCTGCTTTGAGAAACAACTGACTTAGCTTTCCATGGTTGGCTTCTATTTGCTAAGCAAGCTGAACACCCCAAGACTTGACAGAAGGGAGACAGTGATTATTATGGATTGAATTGTGTCCCCCCCAAATTCATGTTGAAGTCCTAACCCCCAGTACCTTAGAATGTGACCTTATTTGGAAACTGGGTCATTGCAGATGTAATTAGGTAAGGTAGTAGGGTGGACCCTTATCCAGTATGACTAATGCCCTCATAAAATGGGAACTTTGGATATAGAAGTGCACACAGAGAACACCATGTGAAGACGAAGGCAGAGATCAGGTGACGCAGAAGAAACCAAGGAATGCCAAAGACTGCAGCAAACCACTGAGAGCTAGCAGAGAGTTGTGGAACAGATTCTCCCTAACAGCCCTCAGAAGGAACCAACCCTGCCAGCACCTTGATCTTGGGACTTCTCACCTCTAGAACTGTGAGACTATCTAAGGTATCTGTTTAAGCCACCCAGTCTGCGGCATTTTGTTATGGCAGCCCTAGCAAACTGATACAATGACCTAGGCCATCCTTTCCCATACGAAGACTGTAAGTGCATCTTTACACATCCTTTAGTAAGCAAAACAAAAATCCTGTGAAACTTTGTCTTACTGCAATGTATATAATAATAAGACTATTTCTATATCAAACAGGTAGTGTCTGAAATTGTATCTCTGTGCAATAGCCCAGGCGTTAGGAGCTATCTCTGATTTTGAAACGAAAAATAATTTTTACTTTAACAATCAAGGACGTTCTCTCTTTTCCCTTTACTCTTAGAATTAAATACTGACTGTATCAGATTCTCTCTGTCATCTGAAGAAACAAGCCAAATGAGCAGTAACTCAGGAGGCCCTACTGGTCCCCTCACCCAGCAGAGGGTGGCTGTCACAGAGCACGAAACCACATCAAGAGGATTACAGGTTTTCTCAGTTCCAAAGTGGCAACAGCTCTCTAAATACTGAAGCTGACTGCAGGCAGCTGCCACATCTTCAAATATGTGTACACATTCCATTCTACACAAGCTGTCCATTTCTTTGTTTAACCCGCATACACAGTTGGTGTTACTTTGGAGAAAACGTGCTTCGTTGGTTGCAAGTGAATGGCTGTGGTTACGAAGGGAAGCCTGCTGGCCCTGGGGAATTCCGGAGTCTGACGGGCCCCACTAAGAAGTGAAACCAAAGCCACACTTCTTTTGACACTTGGAAAACCCCCTACTCTAAAATACTTTTGCACATGTACAAAAATATGGAAAATTATACTGTAAAACCAGAATCTCCTACAACTCAAATGTAGGCTACTGGAATGATCTATTAAAACAAACAAACAAACAATCTCCCCCCCTCCAAAAAAAACCTGTGATGTTTCTGTGAGGCAAAGCATTCCCTCTCTTCAAAATTAATAGTAACATTTACTAAGCACTCGAGATACACTTTTCAATTCTCATATCAACCCTGTAAGGTAGGCATCTTTAATATTCCCATTGTGCAGATGAGAAAAATGAAGCACAGGCCAAGCAACTTGTCCAAGGTCACAGAGCTACAAGTGGCAGAGCCGGGGCTTCAAAACCAGGCAGTCTGGCTCCAACACACCTCACTCTCTTAACAGCCAAAGCCAGGCATACAGACAAACAAGCAAAAGGATAAAGTGAGTGGGGACAAGTGAAGGTGGGTGGGTTGAGGATGGAGCAGCTATAATCCAGGCATTGTGCTGGCCTCCCCCATTTAATTATCACAACTCCCCTCTGGGGGAAACATTACTCCCCCCAACCTGACATATGAGACACTAAGGTTTGCAGTCATTCCAGTAGCCCGGGGGAGGGCGCATTAGCAAGCGATGCTCCCAAACCCAGGTCTGGCTGATTGCAAAGACTGGTGTTGTTTTCCCAGCCCACTTCCTCCCACAGTCATTGTAACCAAAGTGTTGTCTGTGCATTATGAATGGTACAATCTGCTTTTAAAAGTCGATCTAGCATTAGAGAGTAGTTATCCTGGGGAGTTGGGGGCTGAGTCACCCCATCTCAGATGCACATGTGTCCAGATGAGCCTGTAGGAAGTAAGGAGACTCAGGTTCTGGTCTCGCTTCTGGCATTAACATGTGGCTTTAGCCAACTGCCTTAACTTCGCTAGGCTTCTATTTTCCTTAAGCACAAACTGGATAAAAGGATGCCTGGCCTGTCAACCTCACAAGGCTGATGTAAAAAGCATTACCAACAAAGGTGAATCAGCTGTGAGAACAGTAAGGTGCTTGACATACGATCTTTGCCCAGTTGAACATAACCAGGTCATCCCAGCAGCTACCACTATCCAGCAGGTGCACACACGGCAGCCCAGCCGGAGAAGGCGCTGCCAGGAGAATGGCCCTGTGTGAACTTCACTTTCTCCCCTAGGAAAGCTGAACTCAAGGCCTCCAAGATGATCCGGCCCAGAGGTGCCTCCAAGGCAAGCCTGCCTGTCTAAATAGGTATTAACCAGGTGATGCTGGCAGGGAAGTCCTTGAAGAGCAAACAGCCTCCCCTCTCCCTCCCTCCAGGTCGCCATACACTCTGCAAGCAGGCTGGCATTCAACTGTGAGGGGGGCAGGGTGCCATCTAGTACAGCATCCAGCACCGGTTTCAACCTTGTATGTTGCAGAACCAGGAAAGGTGGAAGTACAGCAGGTACCCACTCATTAGGAGGCAGAGGATTCAGGTGAGACAGACCCCATAGGGTCCAGATCAGATGAGTAAGTGGGGAAGAGCCTTCTACCCCAGCAAGGAGTCAGTGAGAGAGCCCCTCAGGATTCTCTCACTAACTCCCACCCCATTATTGTGGTCCCCAGGAAGAGGATGGGATCAGATTAGCATAACAGTGAATCACCGAGCACTTCGACACAATGACCCCTCCTGGAGAGGGTGGAGAAGCTCGTCTGGCAACTGCCTACACAAACAACGATTCTAAAGAGCAGCAAACAAACCAGTTTAGCCCCAATTCCCATTTTGCATAAGACTGCACTCCCCAGAAACAACATCCGGGGAACACTTGTTCACCACCAGTTGTTAACACTCATTTGGGCCAAGAAAGAATTTTAAAAATGCCCTGGAAGGTGGTTTTGTAGAAACTGATGTTAAGCGTCGTTAGACTCTAAGGCACCACGGAGCACCAGATACTTCGGTCAACAGACCTTGGAAAACTTTGTAACAACAACTTAAGCCAGAGGAAGGCTTGCATCCATAAACCAGAGGGAACTTGTTCGTCACTAAGCGACTGTCAGGGTACCTGTTTTCTTTATGCTAATAAGGGGTTACACAAGTTCCAGGAGGGAGGGTTAGGTGCGAGGGGATGGTTAGGTCACAGAGGGACTGTCTGCCGGCTGGCCTTTAAGTGGACACTGCCCCACAGCTCTTTAATCACGGGAAGCAACAAAAACGAACTGCAATTAGGTTAAAATCAGGGCGAGGGCCACTGCGTTAGGCGATGAGAGTAGGTCTTAAGAGAAACGTCCATCCTCCCAGCGGCCAAGGCCGCCTTCATATCCTCGAGGTCGGGCACAGGTTCCAGAGATAGATATCTCAGTGTACATTAGGTAATGAACGAAGACAGCTAGCAAGAAAATTAACACCATCCCTTTTCCCCCCTCCACTCCCAAACTGCTCTTGCCAGTCATCAAACACAACGAAAGGTGTTCTCTACAACCGAACGGATTTCACCCACTTTTTGTTCAAAAACCTAAAAATCATAGCGATAGCACCAATAGCCTTCATTTGGATTCACAAAAAGGAGGAGCATCGTCTGTGAACCTACCACTACCCAGAAGCTAAGAGTGGAAGGACAGAGCGGGTGTGCCCTCTGCCTAGGTCCGTCACAAGCCTGGAGGGCTCCTGGCCGGTGTAGATGCTGCACCTCGCTCGCGTTCCGCTCTGCGGTTACCTCGCTCGCGCATCCTCCAGCGTCCGGCACCTGAGCCGTCGGTTCCGCGGGTGCCTTATCCTCCTCCTCGGCGGCAAAGGGGCTACTCTGAGTCGCTCGCGGGTCCCCGCCGCCCCCCTGAGCAGCCTGGCTGCCGCCGTCCAAGCTGGCGCCGACTCCTCCGGCCGACGAGGCAGCGGCGCCGAGCAGCCCGTGGGCCGCGTCCGCGTCCCCCGCCGCCACGCTGTGTACCAGCCAGGCATCCACCCGAGTGCGGGGGATGAACGGGACCCCTAGTGCGCGCACCTCCCGGAACAGCTGGCCCTCGGGCGCCGCTGCGGGGTCCGGCTCCCGGCCCTTGGGGTGCAGCCAGCCGGCGCGCCCCCACCCTCCCGAGGCCGGGAAGGGGCTGAGCGCGTGGGCGGAGCTGGCCGGGCAGCCCAGGAGCAGCAGCTCGTCCCGGAGCAGGGTGGGCGGCGGCAGCAGCAGGTAGAGGTCCAGGTCCACGTGGAGCCCCGCCAAGCTCAGCAGGAAGGTGAGGTGCAGGAGGCCGCCGCCGGCCGGCCACCACGGCTTAAGGTGCTTCATCGCCCGCTGCGCGCCCGCGGACGCCTCTCCCGGCGCCCGCGGGTCCCAGCGCTGCAGCCGCCGCGGTGGCACGTGAGGACCCCGCGCGCCTGTGGCACCTGCCTGGAAGAGATTGAGAAGCGAAACAATGGACCCTGGCGCGCAGCGGCCGTCGCGGGCTCCCTCGGAAGCCGGCACTGTGCCTGGCGCGGTTGGGGATCGGGAGAAGCGGGGGAGGAGCCACCTGCGCGCGGAGCCAGCCAGCCCCGGCGCCCCGCAGCCCCGCAGCCCGGCGCCTCGGCCAAGCCCCGCCCCCGGCCGCGGGCGCAGCTGCCAGAAACACGCCCACGGCTCCCAGGGCCCGCGCCCGTGGGAGGGGCCGCGCGGGGCGGGGCTCCCGGAGCTCAAAGCCTCTTTATGCCCAGGGAACGCAAAGCTTTCTGGGAGTAGAAGTTGTTCTGGGCACCAAGACGCCTCTTGGAGCCCTGTGGCCGGGAGCTTGGGCATCCTAGCTGAAAGCTTGGGGTGGGAGTCGGGGGCGGGGAGTAGGTGGGTGGGAAGAGACAGGATGTGTAGACGGGGGGAAAGTAGCTGGGCAGCCGCGGGGCACCTGGCAGCTTGCAAAGAGCTTCCACCCACGCCAGTTGGCTGGCGCAGTGGGTAAGAGTAGACTGGGGAGTTTGACTCCTGGATTCAGATCCCAGGCCCACCACCCGCCGCTTTGATGAGTTGCTAACCACTGTCTGAGTTCCCTTATCTGTAAAATGGGAATGATAGCACCTGCAAATAGGGATGTGGTGTGGTCAGTTGAGAGATTACTTGTGAAGTCCAGAGTTTGACATATAAATGCCACAGTTGCCATTGGGATCAAACAGTATTCACCTCCCACCCTCCACCCCTCACTGTCAGTATTCCCTACGTGCTCTGCACATTGCTGGTCCTTGCCTATTGTATCCTTTGCTCCTTAAGTGAGGGCTAAGAGTGCCAGCTCTCCTGTTAACCCCGTATGAGTTCACATCTCCACTTCACCAGCTTGGACCTTGAACAAACTGTCACTTTCTCTGTGCCTCAGTTTCGTCACTGTAACATGAGACTAACAATAGTACTTCCCCAGCAGCCTTTTGTGAGCCCCAAATGAGAAAATGCATGTAGACCACTAACCACAGGACTGGATGGGTAGGAAGTGCTCTCTGTTCCCCATTGTTTGTGTTACCCATCCTCCAAGGCTTAGCTCCAAAGCTACATCCTCTGAATTTTCACCAGTTGGGTTTAATCTCTCCTGCGTCTAATCTCTCCTGCAACAGTTCTTTCTCCCTATGCCAACATTGCAACACTTGGCCCATTCTACTTTGTTCTGTAGTTGAGGATTGGTCTCATTTGCCCCTTATGAGTTCTTGAGGGCAAGGAACCTGTTTGGTTCACCTTTGTGTCTGCACAGTACCCAGCACTGGGCCTTGCAAATGTAGGTTTTACTAACCCTCACTCCCTTCACTGGGGGGATGCGCAGTTGGGGTTGGCAATTGTGTAAGAAGTTGAGCAAGAGTTGTTTAAAAAAAACCCTTCTTCCACCTGGTTTTCTCTTCTCTCTCCTGGGGCTGATGTGATAAGATATTTCAGTTTGCCTGTTGGGGCCAGGGCACATTATTAAGTTTGACCACCATACATTTATGTATCTAAGAAGAAGCGAATTTCATAAAGTTGCTTTTGTTTTAGGCCTTGCAGGATGGGATGGAGTAAAGAGGATGAAGAGAGCTGATTGCCAGGTAGGCAAGATCTGGGACAGAAGTCCTGTCCACTTAGTCTCTGAACAGGGGATTCAGGGTCTTGGCTCAGTAAATGCCTGCTGCATTCAGGTTTTTACTGAGGTCCTACTAACTGCTTCATGCTGTGCTGGAGGCGTGAAGTATATGAAATGGAGTACTTTTGTTCAGTACGTTTATGGTTTCCTTAGGGAGAGTAAGTATAAATTTATGAAACACTTCAAAACAAGAGAGAGAATATACTCAGATGCCAGAACATTGAGATGGAGCCGACCTTGGAAGCTAATTAGGGTCGGGCCTGGTTAGTACTTGGATGGGAGACTGCATGGGAATACCAGATGTTGTAGGCTAACAAAAGAAAAAAAGAAAAACCAAATATTGAGATGTAAATTACTTCAAGCTTTATATAGGAAGTACTATATACCAGTTAAGAGCAGAGATGGCATGTTCCCAAGGTGGTACCTTCCAGAATCTTGCACACGGATGATGCTCAAAAAATGTTTTTTTTTTTTTTTTTTGGTTAAATTGAGGAAATCACATTTGAGATGTGTTTTGAGGGGTCTCAATAGACTAGGAACAGGAAGAGCATTCAAACTTCTTTTCTAACATGAGTTGGGCAGTGGGCTGACCCCTCACTATTTTACAATGTGAGCTATAACTTTATAGTACCAGTCAGACTGCACACTTCAAAAGTGTGACTTTAACTCTGTAGCTCCCAGACTGGTAGAAAGGAGGGCACATACAAGGCCATGCAGGAGACTCATAATCCTGCATACCTTGACCTTAATCACAGCAAAGGTCCCATTTTAGGAGGATAGAGAGAACAGAGTTAGATTAGAAGGAAAGACTTCTATTATATTTAGTTTTATGTCTAGAATCCCTCCATCCAGGAATAGCCAAGTGAAAAGTCCAAACCATTATCTTGTAAGAACCTACAATTATGAAATCCTTACATCTGTACTACTCAAAGAATGGTCTGAAACTGGTGCCAGTGTGTGAACTATTTGTTTCTGATCCAGATGAGGTAATAGAATTGAGAGTGTTTAGAAATTTTTATAGCGATTTGACATCATTGCAACATCCAACACATCATCTGTGGGTTTGTTTTATTTTTTAAGCTTTTGTAATTTTATTTTATTTTTCTAGAAATGAATTTCTATTTTACAAAAGTACTAACCTGCTCAAATTGAAAATTAAAAAAAAGAAAAGTTGATCCTGCATCAGAGTTAGCTGAAGAAGCACTACCTTAAGTAGTATCCTTGTTAGGTAGGCGGTTTGTATGATGACTTCCTTTCCCTTGAGTGTAGGCCAGATCTGGTGGCTTGCTTCTAGCAAATAGAATATGGCAAAAATGATGGGATGTCATTTTTGAGATTAGGTTACAAAAAGGTGGAGTGGCTTTTGTCTTGCTTACCTCTCCATCTTTCCTACTTTTCCTCTTACAGCCCTCACTCTGGGAGAAGGAAGCTGCCATGTTCTGAGTAGTCCTACATAGATGCTCACGTGGCAAGGCACTGGTGTCTCTAAACTGCCAACAGCCACTTGAGTGAACTTAGAAGCAGATCCTTCCCTGGGTGAGGTTTGAGATGCGTGTAGCCCTAGCTGACTCCCTGATTGCAGCTTTGGGACAGACTCTGAGCCAGAGGATGTATCTTCACTGACCCAGAAATGAAGCTAAGATAATAAATGTTGTTTCAAGTCACTACATTTTGGGGTAATTTGTTACATAGCCCTAGATAACTAATATACCCTGTGTTAGAGGTGGACATCAGACAAGTTGAAGGAAAAACTAAAAAGGCAACTGCAGTTGTGCAGGGAATAATTTATAACCATAAAATGACGTTACGGTAGTACATTCTGGTCCCTAGAAGCAATTATCTGGCTTAACCCTTTAAATGTCACATTATAACTTGCCATGAACCATACTTACCACAAAAACATAGTTACCCCTACCTGGAGTGAGGTGAGCACACCATGGCAATTTCTTGTAAACATCTAAATAGGAAAAACTTTTGTTGTTGTTGTTGTTGCCCAGGCTGGAGTGCAGTGGCATGATCATAGCTCACTGCAGCCTCAAACTCCTGGGCTCAAGTGGTCCTTCTGCTTCAGCCCCCCAAGTAGCTGGGACTATAGGCCCTCACCACCATACCCAACTAATTTTTTAAATTTATTTTGTAAAGACTCAGTCTCTCTATGTTGCTCAGGCTGGTCTCGAACTCCTGGCCCCGCAAAGTGCTGGAATTACGGGCATGAGCCACTGTGCCTGGCCAAAACAGGAAAACCTTTTTCTCTTCTCTGTGTTCTCACACAACACTTCTGACAACCAATGTGTGGGTTTTCCACACCAAGCAATTCTCCAGTTCTCTGTGGCCATCAACTGGGTGCCCATCAAGTTCACTCAATTCTGACTCTATCTACCTGGAGTTAGCAGACCCCACAGGCTGAGGCTCACTCAGTCCACAAGACTCCCGCCATCTCAGGTCTGTGCCTCCAGAACATCCGACTGACGGGCTATAAATTGGGGGTTCCCATCACCCCCTCCTCAAGTTTGATAATTTGCTAGAATGGTACACAAAACTCAGGGAAACATTTACTCATGCGTATCTATCTGTTATGATGGATACAATAAGTAGAAGAGATGCACAGGGCAAGGTATGGGAGAGGGGCATGGAGCTTCCCTGCCCTCCCCGGTGTACCACCCTCCCAGCACCTCCACCTGTTCAGCAGCCCGGAAGCTCTCCAAACCTGTCCTTGTTTTTTTCACAAAGGCTTCATTATGTAGGTATGATGGATTACATCTCTAGTGTCTTTCCCCTCCCCAGAGATTGGGGGTGGGGTGTAGGGGGTGGTGTGGGGCTGAAAGTTCCAACCCTCTAATCACGTAGTTGGTTCTCCTGGCAACCAGCACCCCCATTCTTAGGGGCAGTCCAAAAGTCACCTCATTAACATAAATAAGCTCAGGTGTGGTTGACAGGGGCTTGTCATGAATAACAAAAGATGCTCCTTGCTCCTGTATTGCTCCAGAGCTATTTCAGGAGGGGAGCCAGTGATATAGACCAAATATTATAACAAAGGATGTTCCTGTCATTCTTATTACTTAGGAAATTATAAAGGTTTGAGGAGCTCTGGCCAGGACCTAGGGATGAAGTCCAATTATTTGCATTTCTTATTATATCACAATATCATAGCATCTATCCAAAACCAGCAAGAAAGAAAACAGGTCAAGATCTTGGCATCCATCCAGAGTGATGGAGGTATGTAACCTTTCAGACAATTGAAAATAGCTGTCCTGAAGAAGCTCAATGAACTTCAAGACAACACAGAGAAGAAATTCAGAAGCCTCTCGGAGAAATTTAACAGAGATTGAAATTAAAAAAAAAAAATTGAGCAGAAATCTTAGAGCTTAAGAATCCAATTGACAAACTGAGAAATGCATCAGAGTCTCTCAACAACAGAATTGACCAAGCAGAAGAGAGAATTAGTGATCTTGAAGACAGGCTGTTAGAAAATATACAGTCAGAAGAGAAAAAGAAAAAAGAACAAATAAGAGTGAAGCATGCCTACAAGATCTAGAAAATAGCTTCAAACAAGCTAACCTAATTCAAACCCACAGTCTGTCAACTTTCCACTGCTGTCTACCTCTCCTCTGCACTGCTTTGCACGGGGTGGAATGCTCATTGATTTGATGTGGTAACCATTTCACAATGTGTTCATATGTCAAGTCATCACATTGTATGCCTTGAGTATATAAAATGTTTATTTGTCAATTATACCTCAGTAAAGCTGGGAGGAAAAGGAACTCTTCTTGCCTTGAGTAAAACCAGGCGCTCGCTGGGTCCTGAGTTTTAGACTGGCTTGGAGGAAAGGTGCGGAGGGAGCGTTGCTGAAACGGGGAGTTCAGATACTGGACTAGAGGGGCAGTGCTAGTCCTCACAGTGGAGCGAGTGACACAGGAGATGGGCAGTGGCTTGTCTGAGAAACTCACCTGAATCCTGTACTCTATCCTTGTCCTACCTTCCAGGCTTCTGGAAGGATCTGTGCTGATCCTTATTTTATCCTTTTCTCTCACCAGCAGCAAATCCCCAGAAAAACACTGCCTCAGGCTTTTATAAGAGAAGCTGATTAAAAGTTATCTGTGACTTACTTTTTACAAACTGAAAATAACGTTAGTTTTCCTCCTGTTTATAGAAGTAATATATGCTCATTGTAAAACAACAACAGACCCTACAGAAAGGAAACAAGAACTTAAAATCACCTAGAGTTCCACCACTCAATGATAATTTTTTTCTGTGTAATACACACATATGCAAATGTATTATTTTATAAAAATAATTTCTACACTAACATACGAATTGTATAATTTTTTTTTTTTTTTTTTTATACAGAGTCTCACTCTGTTGCCCGGACTAGAGTGCTGTAGCGTCAGCCTGGCTCACAGCAACCTCAAAGTCCTGTCCTGGGCTCAAGTGATCTTTCTGCCTCAGCCTCCCCAGTATCTGGGACTACAGGCATGCACCACCATGCCTGGCTAATGTTTTCTATATATGTTTTTAGTTGGCCAATTAGTTTCTTTCTATTTTTAGTAGAGACGGGGTCTCACTCTTGCTCAGGCTGGTTTTGAACTCCTGACCTTGAGCAATCCTCCTGCCTCGGCCTCCCAAAGTGCTAGGATTATAGGCGTGAGCCACTGCGCCCGGCCTAGTAACTGCTTTTTAAAAACCACTTAAATTGAGTTCGTCTTCCACAGAAACAAATGTAGCTCCACTTTGTTCTCTTTATAGGCTGTAAAGTACCCCATAATATGTGTGTACCTTGGTTTAGCTAAACAAATTGCTACTAATAAATGTTTAGATTATTAAAGTTTTGCTATTATAAATAACTCTGTGATAAATTTCACTTGTACATATTTTGAGGTACATATCTGGTTTGTATACAGTGTAAACCTCCCAAAATTTTTGAGCCAAAAAATATAAACTTTTGGGGGGGTTAGATATATTCTGCCAATTGCTGCCCGGAAAGGATAGCATATGGTGACTCTCGGTACTTTTTAAAAACAGTATATCCTAATTTTGAATTGCAATAAATATTCCCTGATTATCTGAGTAAAACTAATACAACCTTGCTGTTACTAACACCTAGATTAGAAAGGATCTTTTAAAGAAAGTTTCGTACAGTATTTGAATTTTTTTTGGAGAGCATTTTTCTGGAGAGCATTTTTCTGTTTTCTCCTCTCTACCTTTCTATCCTGCCTCATTTTGGTCTGAAAGTGCTTTGTGATCACAGTGTCCCAGAATTATTTACTACTTTGTGACTTTTATAAGCACCAGTTGACTGTGAACATTGTTCTCCATGATGTATATCTTTTTATAATTCAGTGGTAAGTGCATTTCCCCAGTTCTATAGAACTATATCTCTTCAAACCTTTGGGATTGTCAAGATGAGTTAGGAAGAAACAGGATCTGGATCTGTTTCCTGCAAAAGTGTCAATATTTGTTAAAACAAAGAGTACCCCCAGTGGAGTGCCATCTGTCCTTGTCTTTGAGGGCCTGTCGAAAAATCTTTTTGCAGCCAAGAGACGATTATTTGGCATAACTGACACTGAAATTCAGCACGGTGGTTTACAGATCAGAAACCGGCTTATGTAAACAGATGCCTTGCTATGTGAAAACTGGAAGTGTAGAAACGTGCTTCAGTTTTGAAACTATAAATGAGGAATTGTCTGCGTTACCAAAGTATGTCCCGTAAGAATCTTTTAATCAGCAGGGTTACCTAGTTGATTTAAACATTCAGATCATTCACAGGTTATTTTCTTGTGCAGATTTTTAGGAAGTGAGCAGTTGATAAGGTGAGACATGAGTCCCCTCTCATAGTTTTATTACTTCAACCATGCTGCCTCCAAAGCAAGTACGCTCACTGCTTTCTCCTATTACCTACAGAGACTCAGTTCTGTTGCAGTTTCCAGGCTGAATGAAGCGTAGCATACAAAGTCCAGGACATCAGAGTTGCAGTCTCCAGGTCTATGCTGGTACCTCATCCCCAACACCAGTAGCCCTTCTTTTAGGAGGCAAGTGTGTCCAACATGCTTCTGAGTATGGTCATTTACCCGGTCTGAGTTCCAAAGGAGAGTCTTAGCTACCTGGATTCCTTTGGAGAAAACTCAAGATTCCTTCCAACAGCAATCTGAAGAGTAATTAATTCAAGAGGGCATCTTGGGTAAGAGCTGTAAAAGTTGATCATTTTTATCATACACAACTAAAACAGAGTTGAGAGGCCAAAAGGAAAAGCACTCAGGGCACGTAACATTGCTCCAAGAATGTAAGTTCTGAGAGCCTGGCGGCTGAAACTGCCTGCTGTAACCTGAAACCAGTTTTATCTAATGGCTGCTGAAACAACCTCTTGCCACTCACCCATTGCTGTCACTTACCAATCAAAACTTGCCAGTTTCCCCAAACCTTACCAGTGCCAATAAACTTTCTCAAAAAACACTACCTAATATTTCTCTCTCTTTTTAAAATAAAACCTCTAACCTTCTCTTTGCTCATTAGGCATACCCAAGACCACCCAGTCTGCACATATGCCCCAAATTGCAATTCTTTCTTCCTAAATAAAATGTTTTCATTTCAAAGATTCATCTCTATATTTTATTTGACTTCAACAGAGTGAAAGTCTTCAAAATATATGAGACAGATTTCAGAGCCCATTTCTCCTCCTCCAGTGTATTGCTTAGTGGGATGTTAGCCACTCAGAATTTCTATCCATCTGTGTCTCGTCCAGCTCTCCCTGAAAATGAATTAATTTGGGATCCTCAAACCATCTGTAGAGTCTGACTCAACAACACTCTTACAACCCCAAAACACTCCATCCAGCTATGTCATTCCTTCCAAGTTTGTTTCTAGCGGATACTGCCACCCCTCATTTGGACCTTCATCTAATCGCTTCCCAAGAAAAGAACAGTCATCCCAGCCTCAATCAGGGCTCTAGGCCAGTTCCTCCAGTTGCCCCTCCCTTGGGTTGGAATAGACCTTCTTTCACAGCAAGGTAATCAGCTGCTCTACACATATATCTTAGCCCAGTTTAACTAGATCCAGCTAATCCCTGAGAATCTTGGCCACCATGGAACTGCATAATTCCAGCCTCCAAAGATGCATGGGCATGCTTACCAAATAGGCCTTTAGTGTGGGCTAAATTAATCAATTCAATAAATATTTAATGGGCACCTGCTATATGTCAGACATTGTTCTGAGAACATTGTTCTGTGAATAAAGCAAAGCCCCAGGTTGAATGAATCTTGCAATCTACTTGAAAGAGACAGACAATAAACAAATAATTTGTCAGGGGATAATAAGAGATAAAAAGAAAAATAAAGCAGGGGAAAAAGGATGAAGAGGAGGAGGGTGGTGGTATGTATATGGCACACACATCTGTGTTACATAGGGAGGTGGGCAGGGAAAGTCTTACCTGAAGGAGGATGAAAGTCACACAGTTATCTGGGAGAAAGAGTGTTCCAGGTAGCGTGAATAGCAAGTTCAACTGCGCTGAGACAGGAGAGTACCAACTATTTCAAGTGCAGAGGCCAATGTAGTAGGAGGGGAGAGCAGTGCCATGTACCAACATACCGAACATCACAGACTATGGTGAAGAACTTGCGTTTCACTCTGAGAGGCATGGGAAGCTATTAGAAGATTTTGAATAAGAGATTAATACATGCAAAACACAATACACTGCACACAGTAAGTACGCAAAAAACCTTAGGTTTTATTTTCACTTTCCTTGACTCCAAAGGAGATCGCCATTCTGCTTTATAAGAATGGTATTTGTGAATGGCCTTATTCTCTGCCTTCCTCTTCTTCTTCTTCTTTTTCTGTTTTGCCGAAGCCATAGATAAGAGCAATCATCTTTCTCTTCTTGTGTTGACGAGGCCCAGCTCTTGTCAGTGGCTGGATGGCTGTCCCTTTGAGATGGAACACCATGCCTTTAATTAAGTTGCACAGTTCTGACAGAGAGATGTTTGAAATTGATGTGGAAATTGCCAAACGCTCTGTGACTATCAAGACCATGTTGGGAGATTTGGGAATGGATGATGAAGGAGATGATGACCCAGTTCCTCTACCAAATGTTGATGCAGCGATATTTAAAAATTGTTATTCAGTGGTGAGCCCACCACAGGGATGACCTTTCTTCTTCCGAGGATGATGAGAACAAAGAAAAGTGAACAATGTCTCTGTTTGGGACCAAGAATTCCTGAAAGTTGACCAAGGAACACTTTTCAAACTTATTCTGGCTGCAGACTAGTTAGGCATCAAAGGTTTGCTGGATGTCACATGCAAGGCTGTTGTTGCCAATGTAGTCAAGGGGAAAACTCTTTACTGAAGAGGAGGAAGCCCAGGTAGGTGAAGAGAACCAGTGGTGTGAAGAGAAGTGAAATGCTATGCCTGACACTAACACGATAAGGATTGTTCCAAATACTAGTAGCACTGTTCTGTTTATAATTGTTAATACTAGACAAACGGTAGACAAATGCAGCACTAAGCCAATTGTATTAGCAGAATCGTCCTCACTGCATGTGTAGTTTGAGTACAGATTCCAAACCTGTGGCTGACTGTCTTCTAGTATGATCGGAAGTTTCTTTTTTCTTCGCTGTGAATAAAACTGAACTGTTCTCTATAGAAAGTGGCATTTTGGGCTTCCCCTCTTTTTTGTAAAGCAATTTCTGCCTAGTTTAATTGTCCAGTGTAGTGACCTTTTAAAAGTTGGCATTGTACATAAAACAACTTGCAAAACGTTTTCTGAACTAGAATTTGTTAATTCTAGTTCAGAAAAATTATCTTTTTTTAAGTTTCAGAATATCATGGGGGAGCAAATGTTTTGGTTATGTAAATTGCTTTTGTATGGTCTGAGTCAAAGTTAAGTGTGCCCTTCCCCCAGATAGTGTGTATTGTCCCCGCTGGGTGTGAGTTTACCCATCCCCTCCTCCCACCTCCCAGCTGCTTGGTTTCTGATGAATGTTATTTCCATATGTGCAGAAATATTATCTTAATTCATGAGTTGGAAACTGGAGAAAGTCTGCTTGAAGTGAACATTCTAAGTGGGGTCACGAGAATGTCTTTCAGCCTCCCATAGTCAAGGAGCACTACTGGTATTGATTAGCCTGTACGTAGCTGGGCTCCCTCAATTGGATCTGAGGACTTGGTTTTTTTTAAATTTTTAATTTTCTTCACTTTGAATATGTTGCCTAGAGATCCAGTTACTTCGAAGCTTGTGGTTTTTTGGGGAGAAATGTAACTGGATGATTTGTTAGCTTTTCAATTAAAAAAGACACTTAATATCTACCCCCCAAAGAATGGTATTTTCTTTTCTAAAATATGGCAGAAAAGATGGAAAGAAAATATAAAAATCCTGATCTTATAATCTTTAGGTCCAATTTAACATTCTCTGTCTCTAAGAGGTTGCATTACTAGAAAATTAAATTACCCTGTGTCTAAGACTTTGGGTACTTCTCTACATGCTTCTATTCAACAATGCAGTTTTTTATTTTTAATTTTTTAAAAATAAAAATTTCCTGCCTTTTGAAAACTTTTTGGCTTGCTGACTGGAGCAGGAGTATTTTTTAAATTCCTTATCGTGAACATTTTCAAACTTAATACAAAATTAGATAGAACACCAATAGCTCCAAGCAATTATGAATTCAAGGCTAATCTCATTTTTTTCTATACTGCCATCCGTTTTCCTCCGCTTTCTTACACTGAATTATTTTAAGGCAAATCCCCTCATATCTTTTCATCCATGAATGCTTCAGTATGTATCTCTAAAAATAAAATCTTTTCCTTTTTGCATTACCACAAGACCATTATCACACCTACAAATTTAACAATAATTTCTTAAAATTGTCAAGATTTCAGTCAGTCATCATTGCCCTGGTTGTCTCATCAATGCTTTCGTTTTTTTTGAGACAGAGTCTCACTTTGTTGCCCGGGCTAGACTGCCGTGGCGTCAGTCTAGCTCACAGCAACCTCAAACTCCTGGGCTCAAGCGATCCCTCTGCCTCAGCCTCCTGAGTAGCTGGGACTACAGGCGTGCGCCACCATGCCCGGCTAATTTTTTCTATATATTTTTAGTTGTCCAAATAATTTCTTTCTATTATTAGTAGAGACGGGGGTCTCGGTCTTGCTCAGGCTGGTTTCGAACTCCTGACCTTGAGCGATCCACCTGCCTCAGCTTCCCAGAGTGCTAGGATTACAGGCGTGAGCCACCGAGCGCAGCCTCATTAATGCTTTCTTAAAAAATAATTGACTTGTTTAAATCTGGATCCAAATATTGCATTTGGTTGATAGGTCTTGTAAATCTTTTTAAATCTGACTATTTGCCCTCCATCTTTTTTTTCTCTCTCTCTCCATTTCTTGTCATTTAATTGTTGAAGAAATCCAGTCATTTGTTCTTTGGGTTTTGTTGAATGTGTCCCCATGGAGTTGTTGAATATGTTCCACTTTCTCCATGTTTCCTACAGATAGCAGCTAGCTCTACAGGCATAATCAGGTGGGAATTTTTATTGACTACCTCATAGGAGGTGCTGGGAACTTCCCATTGCATCCTATCCAGAGGCACCTCCTGCCCTGTTGCCTCTCCTTTTGTTGTGTTAGGATTGTTGGGTGGGTTCAGTTGGCGTCAGCCTGATCCATCCATGGTAAAGTTCCCTGTGGGCCTTTTCATGTGGTGGCTCTAGCTGCCATCAGCAGTTACTGCCTGTTTCAATGGGGTTCCAACAGCATGCCTTTCATAGAGGTGTGGTGCTTTGACCATTTTGCTTTTAGTTAACATTAAAGCAGCACTGTTATGGCAACAAAGTTCATGGGACTCTCTGAAGGGAAAAAATGGGGCTGGATAGAGGAGGGATTAGTGACCAAAAGTTAGGAAAAAGCTACCTCCGATGGACCTCTCTTGCTGCAGGTTCCAAGGCCCACTGACATATCGAGGCCCCTGGGAAGTCCTACAGGAAAGCAGTCTGTTTAGCTTCGAGTGACTCTGTATTTTCCAACTTTACTTGACTACAGTTTTTTCTTTATCATATTTCTTACTATCCATTGGAACATGCTTTGGAGAAATGCTATTTTAGTGTCTAGGTTACTTAAAACAATACCACCTAATTAATATATGCATGTGTTTCTTAGCTGTCTGGAACCCACTTAGTCTTCCGAAGCCTATGTTCACTCGGTGGCCATGAGCAGACTACATTCTTAGAAAAGCCTTGGATAGCAGAATTGACAGTATTTCTGGCAAAACCTTCCTCTAGAAACGCTGAATTGAGATTATGTCCCTGGAATGGATGTGTGAGCCATGGAAGAAAATACCAACTTCACTTATCACCTCCTTGAGAAATGCTATATTGGTGTGGCCCGGAGGCAGCCGGTGCTAGATGTAGTTACTCTCTCTCTTCGTTGCTTTCCTCCACACAGGCTCAAACCCAGTCTAGAGGGTCATTCCCCTTTATGTTTCCCTGGGTCACACTGCTGTGGACTCTCTCTCACCACCTATGTAGTCAGAGTGGTTAGGTGATGGGAAATGCAAGGTCCCAACGAAGAGAGGATCGAGCAGATTCCTTGATTAACTTTCCAGGAGCCTTGAGGAGGAAGTGTCCACTTTAATTATGTTTCACTTACCAGCTTGCTTTTATTTATTTATTTTTAATTTTAAAAAAGTTTTATTTTTAAATTTAAAAAAATTTTTTTTAATTAATTTTTTTCTTAAGAGATCAGGTCTCGCTATGTTGCCCAGGTTAATCTTGAATTCCTGGCCTCAAGCGATCCTCTTGCCTCAGCCTCCCAAGTAGCTGGGACTACAGGTGTGCACCACCACACCCAGCTCATTTTTCTATTTTTAGTAGAGACAGTGTCTCGCTCTTGCTCAGGCTGGTCTCAAACTCCTGAGCTCAAACGATCCGCCCACCTCAGCCTCCCAGAGCACTAGGATTACAGGTGTGAGCCGCCACACCCGCCCTCAGCTTACTTTTAAAGAGCTACAACCAGTCAGTTAGCTGTGCAGAGTGCTGCTTCTGATCTGCACCTTTGTGGTCAGAGGCAGACGATGGCCCCCCCCTCGCTCGTGGGATATTTAAAATCCTGACTTAGCTGAGCTGATGTGGAAGTAGGGACTTATGGGGAGCGGGAGGAAGCTGGGGAAAGCATGAGTAGCGAGCAGTCCAGTGTGAGGGAAAGTGGAGACCCCATGTTGTCTCACCATTAAGAGGGTCTGGTCCCGTGACTGGTGTGCTGTGTCTGGGATCTCATACACTGGTGGTACTCATAGTCAGCCAGGGTGCAGCATGGTGGTCCCAGGTGAGAAGTTAACTTTGATAGGACCCCAGTAGCTGGGGGTAGAGAATGAGGGCCAATTCCCAGGGGAAGAGATGGGCAGGGCGTCAGGATCCCTGCCATGAGCTGCCTTGGTCTTGATGGGCTCAGAAACTTGGCAGCACCGAATGTGCTTGTGGGAGGCCTCTTTGGCTAAAATAATAGGGCCTAAAAATTAACTGACACAACCTAACATGCAGCGTTATCAGACAGGCTGGAATTGAGTGATTAATGGAGTGATTAAGACCATAGACGCCGATGCCAGACTTCCAGGTTCAAATCCTAGCTCTGCTGCTCACTAGCTGTGTGACCTTAGGCAAGTGGCTCCACCTCCCATGTCCCAGTCTTCTCATCAGTGAAATGGGGATTAAAAATAATACCTCCCCCATAGGGTTGTTACAAGGATTAAAGGAATTAAGATGCATGAAAGCACTTAGAACAGTGCCTGGCACATAAGGTGCTGAGTGTTACCTCTTACTATTGAACTGTGGGCTTAGAGAACAGATCAGTGATTTTGGTCTGCTAGGCATCAAGGAAAGGGCCCGAACTTCAGTAAGGCCTCGGGGATCTGAGTGCGAGCTGGATGCACAGTGGGAAGGAGGGAGGGTGCTCCAGGGCAGGTGGACCACGGCCAAGGCAAGGAGGGAATGGACATAGCCTTCGGGGGACACAGGGAGAGCTGGCTTTGTTCCCCACCACCCACCAGACACAGCCATTTGGGGATAAGGAGGGTTACAGACACCCCCAACCCCAGGCTGACAGGCCTTGATCATGGTTTGCTGCTGTTTTCCAGGTAAAAAGGAGGTGACAGCCAGGCTCACATCTGTGTCCCTAGGTTGCCTGGTCTACCCTGCTGGCCGTCTCTAGTTGCTCCCGGGTGTCTCCCATCCTGTTCTCTTTAGAACAATCACAAAAATTTCAGCTAAACTTAATATCAGGTTATAACTTTCTTTTTCTGCGCTCAGCTTATTTTTTTTTTCTCTTGTCTACATGAGAAAAGAAGATTTGGCTCATTCTGGGGAAAAGGGAAACCTTCCTGGAGATCCTTAAACACATCTTTCCTTGATAATAATAGTGGTAATAGCTTAGTGAAAGTGGGGTGGGGGAGCCCCCCGAAACTGCCAGGCAAGTACGGCTGAGTGCCCAGAAGTCCCAGGGTCAGAGGTCTCCGTGGCAGCCAGCTGCCTGGCCTGTCTGCACCCGGGGCTCTGTGCGGTCGCTGTCCCAGCTTTCCAGGGGAGGACACCGCCCCTCTGTGCCAGCCAGGCCTCCAGTTCTGCCCACCCACCATGGTGATTTGGGGATCCAGTTCATCTTGTTATATAATTGGCTAATACCAGGCCAACCGACTGCTTTCCCTTCCTTGTCCCACCCATTCTCATTTTTTTTTTTTTGCTCTAGTCCCTTCCACTTTGGGCTCTGGAGATACAATTCTGGTTTTTGTTAAATTTTTTTTTTAAAGTCAATCAACAACTTTCCTCTAACTCTGCCAGTGCCCCCTGCCTTCTGCTCAGAACGTCCGATTTCCTCCTGCCTCTTCTCTCTGACCTTCCTCATGTCCTCTTTGGGTCATCCTTGGCCCTGTGCTTCTGCACAAAAGCATTGTGGATATTGGGCATCTAGTTCTTCCCAACTGTCACTTCTGATTATGTCCCTCTGTCTTCTCTCAGAGCCACCTCTGGACCAGTTCAGCCCAGTGTGGTGTGGGTCTCAGCCCTGGGTTCAGACATGTCTGCTGTGGAGTCACAGAGCAGCTTGGTGTGTTAAAGGCAAACCTCAGTGGCGTCTAGTAAACCTTGGTAGTTTCTAACAGGCTGCTGCGACTTCTCTAATTAGCACTCTCAGTCCCGTGTCAGTCTGACCTCCCAATTCATAATCATTGCTAACCTCAAAAAGTAGGCACAAGTTGGGCACGGTGGTGCATGTCTGTAGTCTCAGCTACTTGGGAGGACTGCTTGAGCCCAGGAGTATGAAGCTGCAGGGAGCTGTGATCATGCCTGTGAATAGTCACTGCACTCCAGCCTGGGCAACATAGTGAGATCCCATCTCTTAAAAAAAAAGTAGGTGCAGTATATACTTGGTGCTGCCAACTTAGCAAGCATGAGATGCTAAAGTTCTCATTATTTGTTGCTAAGTTCTTTGTGAATCTGAGTCAGCTTGTTATTTTCCCTACTCAGTCTCTAGAGAAGGTATGTGCTGCTTCTCTGTGCTTGGCACTCTGAGTGAGGAGAAAGGTGCTGAGATGCTACTAAAGCCAAATACATGACCTGCCTTTCATGACAGTTTCCAGACATGGTCTCAAGGGCTAAGTGTAGGAACTGCCCCAAATTTTACCTTCTGATGGGAGAAGTGATTCCACCACAGAAAGAAGTTGCCTCATACGAATGAAAAGACACCTTCAAAAATGCTGTCAGTAGTTGATGAAGCAACCAGTTCAGGTCATACCGGGTAGCCAACCACTCCCGGGTTGAGAAAACCAATGGCTGATAAAAGGAGGAAGCACACCTGAGCCAACTTGCTCGTGAGCTGAAATATTCAAATGTGGGTACAAAGCGATTACCTAATTCTTGCACCTGTTCTGACTCAGCTCGCACCAAAGTGCTGAACCAAGATTTAACAGGATGTCAGTACCAGCGGCAGAAGCAGAATATTTCACAGTGATACCGCCCAAATGGTGCCAGGGAAGGGAGGAGAGAGCCTTTCATCTAATAGCAGCGAAGACAGGCTTCCCTGGGGTAGCCTGCAAAATAAATTAGCATGGATCTGATACTTCAAATTTGCCAATTGTAGATTTTTAAAGTGTATCAGTGGGATTTTGGTTTCATGATTGCTGCTAAAAAAATTTGAGCCAATCACATGGCCATGTACAATTTTCTCTGATTATATTACTGCTTAGAAACGAAGTTGCCAGACTTAAGTGCCCAGGAAAAGACATGAGCACCATGCATCACATTACTCATGGTGTTTAAGGTGGAGTCAGTATTGATCAAAACCTTTCGGCAGTCTTTAGTCTACATCCAGTGGTTTTACAGTGACGTGTAATTAGCTGACTTATTTTGTGGTCCCTTCTTCATGACTGTGTATTGCACAGTATCAAAAGCGATTTGCCTGCAGATGTTTACATACATCTTTAAATTCAGTACCTTGTTGGCTTCCATAAAAGGTAACCGAAGAACTTTCATTTGCAGAATATGGAAGTGCTTCCAAGCACTTGTGGGAGAAAAATCTTAAAAAGATAGTAGACCTGTTTTGTGGGGGCTTTTTGTTTTTTTGTTTTTGAGACAGAGTCCACGCTCTGCTGCCCAGGCTAGAGTGCCGTGACATCAGCCTAGCTTACGGTAACCTCAAACTCTTGGGCTGAAGCAATCCTCCTACTTCAGCCTCCCAAGGAGCTGGACTACAGGCTTGCACCACCATGCCTGGCTATTTTTTCTCTTTTTAGTAGAGATGGGGTCTCACTCTTGCTCAGGCTGGTCTTAAACTCCTGACCTCAAGCGATCCTCCAGCCTCAGCCTCCCAGCGTGCTAGGATTATTGGCGTGAGCCAGCGCACCTGGCTGGTAGACCTGTTTTTAGGAGATGTGGGAAACTATGGACTTTCTGGAATATAGGACAAAAAATATATGTATCTGCCTTAAGCAGCTTTTTGTTAGTGCAATGCATGGCTTACTTTATAAATAGTAAAATCTAAGCTTTGGCAGCATTTTAATACTTCAGGGACTGCAACAAATGTGAAAAGGGCTAATTGGGTTCATGACAAGATCCAAATGAGTTATAGAATAATCAGAAGACCCAATTCAAAATAAACGTTGACTGAGAGCTGTTCCTGGCAGGTGGGGTGTCTGTCGCTTGGATGCATCTGAATCATCATCAAAGAGTGCGTGAGGACCTGAGTTGGCATCTCCTCCAGCTTCCCCAGCCTCCAGTGCTGGAATCGATTCTTTGACAATCTAGAGGGTTGACCACGCCCAGGACTCCATCGGCAGCCTAGCTCATGGGTGCTTGCCCAGCTCGAAGTTTGTAAAGGCCTCCTATGGCCTCTAACCACTGGCCTGCTCTCTGGAACTTCCCAGAGCGGATCTTCCTTCTACAAGACGGGTTTTATAATATTCGAAGTCAGGTCTCCTGTGTCTCCTAATTTGCCCTTTTCCTTTTCAAGGCTGCTTCTATGGATCTGGATCCTTCTGAGGCTGCTCACTTAATCAAAGGGGCTGAACTTGGCATAGAGAAGAGTGCTTTAACCCGGCAAAAAACTGTAGCTGTGCTTCTCCAAAAGGCCCAGGTGCACTTTTCCAGGGCAGCACCCAATCTCACTATGCTGTTCCTCCCTGGCAGAGTTTCCAGACCTTTCATCAACCTGCAGGACAGTTCTCTGGGTGGACTTGGACTGACCTAGTTCTCTCCACTTTCTCACAGTTCTCGAGAATAACTGCAGAATGTGTTGGGAATGCAACATCCTGAGACAGGGAGGGGCCGGCTGGAGCAGCTTGAATTCTGTTCCAGTTCCTCCCTAGAAACGGGACGTCCTTCAATGCTTTATCCCAGAAACTCATGTTCCCCAGGGTATAAAACCCAGGGCAGGTTACTTTTGGGGGGACCTTCAGCTGAAGTGCAAGTGTAGCTTGTGCAGGCAAGATTCCATCCACCCCAGGCAGCTTCTCTGAGCCTTGAGGGACCAGTTCGCAATGAATCCCAGGCATCTATTGTCCCTTACTGCCTATCTGTAAGTGTTCAATAATAAACCCGCTTCAAGGGACTTGTGTGTGAGTGTACCGTCTCACTGGACTCTGACATCCAGTGCACAGTGAACCTGTTTCACATGTCCTGGAGGTCACCACTAGGTGGACATCGATTAGCCAATGGTCTTAAAAAAGGTCCCCAGCACAGGAATGAAACATGGCAGGCATAGCCTGGCCAGAGGTCCCTTCTCTGGGCAGTATACTTCTAGGAGGTTGGGAAAGTTGAGAGATTCATCTACCTCCTTTTGGCTGTAATTTAACATTTCCTGAACATCTTTTGCAAATTATTATTGTTATTATGTAAATTACATTATACAGTACAATCACTTTGGAAAACAATTTGACATAGTAAAATTGACACAGCAATTCCATTTTTAGGTATGTACTGTAGAGAATCTCTTGCACATATGTACCAGGAGACACGTAAAAGAATGTTCATAGTACCATTGACTTTAATAGCAACAAAAACAAACAAATGAACAAACAAAACTGGAAATATCCCAAATGGCCACTGATAGGAGAATGAGTAAATATATTGTTCATTCATTTTTTTTCCTATTTCTTTATTAAGTACAATGTAAAATTTTTTGCTTTAACCTTTTTGTAAAATTTTTATTTATTTATTTATTTATTTATTTATTTATTTATTTATTTATTTATTTTGAGACAAGGTCTCACTCTGTCACCCAGGTTGGAGCATAGTGGAACCATCATAGCTCACTGCAGCCTCAAACTCCTCAAGAGCCTCAAGTGATCCTCCTGCCTCAGCCTCCCAAGTAGCCATATTTTAACCATTTTTACGTGTCCATTCACATTGTTGTGCAGCCATCACCACCATCCATTTCCAGAACTTTTTCACTGTACTCACCTGAAACTCTGATGCTCTACTGACTGAGCTATCCAGGCTCCTGCTATCACTTGAAACTCTGTACTCATTAAATAATAATTCCTTATTCTCCCCTTGTCCCAGCTCCTGGCAACCTCTTTCTACTTTGTTTCTATGAATTTGCCCATTCTAGGTACCTCATATAAAATATTTGTCCCTTTGTGACCGGCTCATTTTACTCGGCATAATGTTTCAGTTTCATCCATTTAGCCTTTTAGGGCTGCATAATATTCCATCACACACACACACACACACACACACACACACACCCCGTTTTGTTTATGCATTCATCCATTGATGGACACTTGGGTTGCTTCTACCTGTTGGCTGTTGTGAATAATGCGATGACACAGGTGTACAAATACCTGTTCTAGCCCCTGCTTTCACTTCCTTTGGGTATGTACCCAGAAGTGGAATTGTATTCCAATTCAATTTTTAAATTTTTGAGAAATCATACTGTTTTTTTTATAGCGGTTGTACCTGTTCATTTTTTTCCCTGCATATAGTATTTTATAGTATAACCGTTAATATAACTAGATATTGCCAAACTTTTTTCTAAAATGGCTAATATATATACCCACCAACATATCCTAGCAAACCATATCTTTGCCAATACTGGGTATTATCAGATTTCTCAATTTTTGCCAATTTAGTGACTTTAAAATGGTTACCTTATAATATTGTTAATTTTTGTTTCCCTGATTACCATTGCAGTTACTCATCATTCTATATGTTTGAAAGTTTTGTTTTTCACATGGAAGTCTTTAGTCCCTTTGGAATTCATTTTTATGTACCGTGTATAGTAGGGGGTCCAATCTCATTCCTTTTTACAAGGATCCCTGAGAGTGCTGGCTTCATCCTTTTTCCAGTGTACCTCTCTCTTATGTCATGTTTCCTTACGTGGTGGGTCTGCCTCTGAGCTGTCTGTCTGTTCCCTTGGTTAATTTGTCCACTTAGGTTAGTGGCATCTGTTTTCTTTACCATGAAGTGACAATGAAGTGTTGAGAGGGACTGATGCTGGCTTAGTGGGTACGTATTACCCAGTACTATAATTGCACCTGTGTGTGGACTGTGTGGTTAGAATTGCCAGTGTAATGAAGCACAGTCCATGCACGCATGGAGCTCACAGGTAAATCCTGGTGATGCAATGTAATAGTGTGGTAATAAAGGAATACTTGAAGTGTACGTGAAAAAAATGGTGAAGGACATAACTATTTCTAGCGGGAGGGTGTCCAAAAAGGTAACATCAGGGAGGTTGACCATTTCAAATAGGAGGTGTGTGATATCATGGCCGAGAGCTGAGTTCTAGAGGTAGACAAACTCATATATGAATTCCAGCACCTGCTTATTAGCTGTGTGACTGTGACAAATTCCCAAGGCCTCAATGAGCCTAGACATCCTTATCTATACAACAGGGGTAATAATAATACCAACCTCAGAAGGTTGTTGGGAAGATTGAAACAGATCATGTATCAGGAGCATGTAGCCAGTGCCTGACACATTGTAAGTACCCAGTAAATGTGAACCTATGAACTCGTTCAATAACATTGTGTGCTACTATGTGCCAGGCATGATCATAAGCTATAAATATAAGAGGGAGCAAAGCAAATGGTCTCTGCCCTCATGTAGCTTTCAGTTAAGTGAGACAGATAGATGCTCATAAAATAATCACACAATTATATCATTACAGACTTTGATGAGTACTAGAAAGGGAAATTATAGCAAGCTAAGACAGAATAGAATAGGAAAACCTGATTTATGAATGTTATTGTTATTATCACTACTTCTGAGCCAGGACTTGAAGAATGAATTAGAGTTATGGGTGGGGGTGTGGCGGGCAGGGAAGGTCATTCCAGGCATACTGAACTTCAGAGGGAAAGTCATGGAGCTGTGAAAGCTCTTTCCAAGGTCAGGGGCAAGGGCCAGGACACTCCTTACTGCCCAGAGGCCTTGGAGGGATTTCTGTCACCTACTTTTCCCAGGGGACATACAGGAGAAGGAGGTTAAGTGGCCACCTGTGGCCCCCAAAGCACATCTTTGGGCTCAATGGACTCCAATCTTTGGTTAGTGTGAAAAATTCTCAATGCCACTGATCAGCCCCTGGGTAATAGCGGGATGAACATGAATGGTGAGAATGGCTCAGGTGAGCTGAATTGCAATGAAGTCCCTTTGATATTAGTGTTGATTAAAAAAAGATTTAGGACTGACTTCAGTTTGGTGGTCTAAAGCTCAAAGATAAAAAGAAGTGCTCAAAGTTGTGATTCAAGGTTTTTCTAAGACATACGTGAAGTATTTTTACAAGCTGACAGTGAATACTATTTTTCATTTAGAGTAGATGTGACTAAGAGTTATATTTGCAAGAAGGGGAAAATAGATGAGTGTGAGGTTTTGTTTTATTTATTTATTTTTGGAACAAGTACAATTCAATAGTTTTCAAATTTTAGTGAATATAGACTCCCTCTAGGAGCCTGTTAAAAAAATATAGACTCTTTGGCCATCCCTTAGACTCAGAAGAAGCGCTGTGGCCCTGGGTTGTGCATTTTAAACAAGCTCCCCAGGGGATTCTTATGCTGGAGGACACACCTTGAAAAACCTTGTAGATTTAGATCTTTAACTCCTTCTTTTGTCTGTGGTTTCAAATTCCATTTTTAGAAGGATCTCAAGAATGGGCTCTTTCTTTTCCATTTCCCATTTGCCTGCCTCAGGGTCAGCTGGGAGTCCCAAGCACGATGGCCTGGGCAGATGCACAGATGTGTGCCACAGCCAGGGTGGGAGGCTGGGACGTAAGCTGATGAGGCGGCCAGCCTAGCCCAGCAAAGTCACTCCATGTCTCTGCACATCATGCTGGCCGAGAACACATGTCTGAAGGCTTTATTCAGCTCACTGCTGCCAATTGGCCACCCAAGCACAGATTTATATAAGAGTGTTGGAGTTAAGGGTATAGGCTGTGGACACAGCTGACTTCAGCTGGAGTCCTAGCTCTGCCACCTGCTAACAAGTAACCTTGGACAAGTTACTGAATCTCCCTGAGCCCTTCTCTTCTGGTGTATAAAACTCCACTTGCTTCCTGGAGCTTCTGTGAGGATATAACAGGGTAATAAATGAATGTGTCTGGCACAGGGGCTGGCAATAGTGAATAGGTAACATGGGCATGCTGCCATGTGTTGTCATGGGAAGGGGACAGTGCCAGGAAGACATCTTCTCATCATCCTGCATGGTCCCTCTCACTCTGACCTCTACTTCTGCTGTCACTTCTCCTCGGATAAACTTCCATCCCATTCCCAAATATGCGTTTAGCTAAATTATTTTCAGAGCTCAGTTAAAGTCTCACTTCTATGAAATCTTTCACTGCAGCAGGAGCTTTAGCTCTCAGTGACGTTTTCCTTCTCTAGATCACTGTTCTGATTTTAGTCCACACCTGCCACTTAGTTTCTGATTACCTTCTGCCTTATATTGATCTTTAATCATTACATGGGTGTGTTTTGTCATCTCATCTAAAAAATAATACTCAGGGTAAATATTTTGCTTCCAATAACTGCAGGAAAAACCTGTGTATGTGAAAGGGAGATAGAAGTTGCATTGACTTCTTTTTTTTTTTTTTTTGAGACAGAGTCTCACTCTGTCACCCAGGTTGGAGTGCAGTGGTGTCATCATAGCTCACAGCAATCTCAAACTCCTGGGCTCAGGTGATCTTCCTGCCTCAGCCCTCCTAGTAGCAGGGACTACAGGTGTGTGCCACTACGCCCGGGGTCTTGCTCTTGCTGGGGCTGGTCTCGAACTCCTGACCTCAAGTGATCCTCCTGCCTTAGCCTCCCAAAGTGCTAGGATTACAGTGCATTGAGTAACTTGAAGTAATCTTTCTAGTTTAATAAAGAGCCAAGGCTCTGAATTTTCATATAATTCTCACATGTGAATTCTCATATAATTTTTAAAGAATCATGCATTCTTTGTATCCAATTTATTCAATCATATGTTCCTGTGCATTATAAATACAGAAATATGAGAAATTCATTAGCAACCTATATCTGCGCCTTTTTTCTCCACATACACATTCCCCAGTGGAGCAACCACTGAGGGCCATGATTATCCTAGTAGAGACAGGCCGGTTGAAGTGGCTCACGTCTGTAATCCTAGCACTCTGGGAAGCTGAGGCGGAAGGATCGCTTGAGCTCAGGAGTTCAAGACTAGCCCGAGCAAAAGTGAGGCCCTGTCTCTATAAAAAACAGAAAAATTAGCTGATTGTGGTGGCAAGTGCTTGTAGTCCCAGCTACTCGGGAGGCTGAGGCAGGAGGCTCACTTGAGCCCAGGATTTTGAGGTTGCTGTGAGCTACGATGACACCACTGCATTCTAGCCAGGGTGATAGAGCAAGACTCCATCTCCAAAAAAAAAAAACAAAAACAAAAAAAAGTGTTGGTTACTGGAACGCTAATCTCAGCAGTTTCCACTGGTGGCTGGTGTCTTCTCTTATCTACAAATGTGCTGATTGGGGAGTTGTAATCCTCGGTCCCAATCCCTTCCTGGTTGGCTGTGGATGGACTGGAGGCTGCTGGTGGCTGTCTGCTTCACTGCTCCCAGCTGTGACTCCACTCCACTCTTCTATTCTGGGATACTCTATTCAAGCTGAAGTGCTTTCAGCCAGCAATGGACAGTCTGCATTGAATGTGATCGCAGCTGCCCAGAAGCAGTCAGGTGGCAGTAAGGGTTGGCAGCTCCTAAGAGGCTGGGCTGGGGGTATTAGCATGGCACACCCCTGTGTGGTTGCCTTTACCTTCCTCTTTGGTCTTGAAAGAAAGCACGCAACTTTCAAATTTCCTGCACCTTGGTATCCTCTCTTCTGGGGACACTGTCTCCAAAAAGGTGGCGTTCAGGGGTCTTAAACTTGTGGTCTGGGGGTTTGACCTTTGATCCCTTCCCTTTTCCTCCCAGGAAGTCTGAGGTCTTCCATGCAATGCGACCTCTAGAGTCCTGCTGTGGCATCCCCACCAAATCCAATGGGGTCCCCACTAGGTCTTGACACCAGGTGTAAGCATCCAATGTAAGCCTCCTGCAGCGAAGTGGGTGAAAAGATCTTTTTAAGTTATTATTTCTCTTAGAAAGAAAATCTTAGCTTACATTATAGCAACCAGTTTCTCTGGGCGATTCTAGTTTCTCTAGTACATTTTCCTGTGAAGTTGGACTAACCTGCCCTGCAACTTTTGATACCTGAGAACACGTAATTTTCACAGTCTAGATTCCTTATTTGTATTAAAAGAATCTTTCCATAAGTTTGTCAAACCCTGAAGGCTTTCTCAGCTGGTATGATTTTATCCTTTACAAAATTACTCAATTTAGCATGGGAAAACAAACTCATGACAAGCTTTCGCATCCCCCGCCCCCCGTAGGTGTTTACCATAAATTCATCTACTGTCTGCAGACACTTTTTGCTGTGGTCCTGTAAGTTAATGAATGAAAAGAACCTACCTTTCCATCTTTTTTTGACCTACTTTGTAGTGAGGTTTTGCAAGGTTCTCAGTAGGAGAAAATTAAAGACAACCAGGACCAGAGATCTATAAATCTGTCCCTTTCTAGAGAACAGTTACATTTTGCAGGACCATTACTCTGCAAAAGATGGCTCACGGCATTGTACTTGAGAGCCAAAGTCAAAAGACCGAGTCAGGTGAAGTGGCTCACACTGAGAAGAGAAAATGACTCTGTGTCTTTTAGTAATGAGGTTGCTAACACTCACCTTACGGGAGAAATTCACATTAGTTTTACCAACACCATATGCTTCCAATTCAATTAAAAAAACCTGATGTTGCCAAATAGAAACATAGACCCTTATTCATTTCTTAAGTAGAATAAAATAAAATTGATTGTCTATAAAATATTCATCAGCTCTAGGCTAGTGTTTGAATTATAATATCTCCTACAGGCTTTAAAATGTCCTCTCTCTGCTTATTTCATTATTGATTAGGCAGATAAAATTTTTACTTAATGCAGTGACTATAATGTGTTTACTGGGATTAATTTACTCACCCTTGAGGATTAATTTAATTTCTTTATGATGGCAATTTTTCCTGGGATTTTTTTTCCCCAAAGGGTCACATCCAAATTTATTAGACTGTTATATGGGTCACGATAATTTGGATGTAACTGAATAATTTATGCCTGTGTTTGCCAAGCCTGGCTGCCCATCAGAATTACCCAGGGAATGTCTTAAAAATATAGATTACCAGGTCCTGCCCCAGACCCAGTGAGGCAGAGTGCAACCTGGGAATTCTTCCATTTAGAGATGCCCCACTGATTCAAGTGCAGCAGCCTTGCCTCTGTTGGTGGACTAAGGTTTGGGGACGGATCAACATAGTTTAGTCTCAGATAATTTTAAGGTAAAATGTTATTGTCATTAGCCGTAGAATTTTCTGTTGTTGACACCACATGCTCTTGTTTCTTTTCGTCCTCCTGCCCACTAGAATTGCCCAAGCTCCCCTCGCTATGTTAGAAGTGGACATCAGAGGAGAACACACAAGATGAAAGAGGCTTAGAGTGGAACCGTGTTGTCACTGACAGTGGTCACAGTGACCAGAGGAGCCAGCTAGAGCAGGCCAACCAGCCACAAGATGAGGTTCTCTCTCTCCCTCCTGCTGGCCTGGTCTGGCCCAAACTCTTTGGGTCAGTGTCGCTCTGTTTGATCGGGTCCCTGAACACCTTCAGGAAAGTGAGCTTGGTCTTAGGTTATGTGCCCAGCACCTTGCTCAGTGATATGAATTGGTACCTGGCCCCAGGACTTGAAAAACACTGACCTGTAAAGTTAGTTGATGGGTAGACATAGTTAATACCATTTCAAATCCATCAAGACTAAACCACAACCACAACAATGACAACAAAAGCACTAACAAACAGACAAACAAAGAAAAAAACCCTTAGGTGGTGTTTCCCCCACTTAATATCAATGAAGAGGCTTTCTTGACTGAACAAAGGCCATCCATCTATTTTTTATTGAAGTTTTATTTTTTTTTTAATTTCAGCATATTATGGGGGTACAAATGTTTAGGTTATGTGTGTTGCCTTTCCCCCCTTTCCCCCCACCCTGGAGTCAGAGCTTCAAGCGTGTCCACCCCCCAGGTGATGCGCATCGCACTCATTATGTATGTATATACCCATCCCCTCCCCCCCATCTGCCTGATGCCCGATAAATGTTATTCCTATATGTGCAATTAGGTGTTGATCAGTGAAACCAATTTGCTGGTGAGTACATGTGGTGCTTATTTTTGCATTCTTGGGATACTTCACTTAGTAGAATGGGTTCCAGCTCTATCCAGGAAAATACAAGACGTGCTATATCACTGTTGTTTGTTAAAGCTCAATAGTACTCCATGGTATACATATACTATTTTGAACTAAAATTTACTCTCCTGGTTTGATCAAGGGTTTTGTGCAAATAAATTTATCTATTAGAAAAGCCTTAACCCCTGGAACAAAAAGTAAATCACATTTTTAGGTATGCATTTTGGGAGCATGCATTTTAGGGTGTGCGTTTTGGGGACACATTGCAAATGTATAAAAGGCATATGTTGAAAAATAAAGTTCCTTCTCAGCATTTCTAGGTTTTGTTGCTTAGAGACAGTCACTAATCTCAGTTTCTTGGCTATTCTTTGAAAAATATTTTATATGCATATCATATACTAGCTCATACATACATAAGCATCCCCTTAAAAAATGAGGTGTTTTCAGCCTTTTTGCTATTATTAAAAAAATGCTCTAATGAACAGATCCATGTACACATATATTATACATACTTGAACCTGTGTCTCTGGACCCATGGGACAGTATATCTGAAGGACAAATTTCTAGAAGTGAGCTTACTGGCTCGGTGCATTTTGATAGCTAATCCAAATTGCCCCGGAGGGGTTGTACCAGTTGACCATTCACTAATAGTGTCCAAGAGCCATTTCACTGTAGGCTCTCATTGTTTCTGAAAGCTTTTCTGTTGATTTTGTTTGTGTGCTTTTCAAGTTATATGTCATCTGTAGATCAGGATAATTTTACCTCATTGCTTCCAATCTTAATACCTCTGTTTCTTTCTTTTGCATTGGCTGGCAATTCTAGAGCAATGCTAACCAATAATGGGGAGAGTGGATGTCCTTGTTTTTTCCTTTCTCTAATGGGAAAGCTTCCATTATTTCCCTATTAAGCATAAAAATTACAAAAAAATTTTTTCCTTACTGAGATTTTTAAAAATTAGGAATAAAATATTAAGTTTTGTCAAATGCCTTTTTGGCATCTCTACAAATTACTTGATTAAAAATAACTTTTTACATCTAAGACTGTTCGGTAAATTTAAGACTTTGGATTGCCCTGAATCTATCAAAAAATGTGGTTACATTATTTGTAATATGAAAAAAAACCCTAGAAACTATGAAAATGTCTCTCAATAGGGAAATGGTTAAATAAATTATAGCGCTTTTATGTAGAAGAAAACTATGCAACTCTTTAAAAAATAATGAAGTAGATTATATATGCAAAGATGAATCAATCTGAGAGCTGAGGTCAAGTACAAATGGCAAGAGCAATACAGGATGTGTTCTCATTTGTGTAAACAATAAAAGGGACATGTACATGTACATATGCATATATATATACAAAGGAAAATTCTAGAAGGACACAGAATACACTATTAGTATACTATCTGCTGTCCGGGCTACAGTGAGTGCCGTGGCATCAGCCTAGCTCACAGCAACCTCAAACTCCTGAGCTCAAGCAATCCTACTGCCTCAGCCTCCCAAGTAGCTGGGACTACAGGCATGTACCACCATGCCTGGCTAATTTTTTCTATATATTTTTAGTTGGCCAATTAATTTCTTTCTATTTATAGTAGAGATGGGGTCTCGCTCTTGCTCAGGCAGGTTTCGAACTCCTGACCTTGAGCAGTCTTCCCACCTCGGCCTCCCAGAGTGCTAGGATTACAGGCATGAGCCACCGCGCCCGGCCTGTGTCTGCTTCTTGATGAAGGACTGAGGTCTGGAGATTTGACATAATTTAGTCTGTGTTTAAATTTTTTTTAATCATGTGCATTTATTCCTTTTCCAGTGGAAAAATAATAGCAACAAATGTAATGATTATTTATTTATTTAAACCACTTAGCCTATGGTGTATGTCATAGCAGCCCACAGAGACAAAGACAGAGTCAGAGCAGCCTTCGGAATGTGGTCTGTGGAGCTGGATTGAGTTAAAAATCAGCTCTGACACTTGCCATTATAAATAGGACCCGGGGCAGCCTTATTATCCTCATTATGCCTCAGTTTCCTCAGACCGTAAAAACGGGATACCCTTCCCAGGGTGGTTGTTACATAACCAAAGCAGAATATATCAGCCAAAGCTCTTAAATAGGAATTTATCTGTATTCTAAGCAGAAAAGAAATTGATACATGGAACTGGGAGCATAAAAACCAATGACAGGCTAGAGAAGCATGTTCCTGGCTGAGAAGTGGCTCCTGGAGCACACTTCTAAACTGGCCTGCCGGGGAGCTGCCTCCCGCACCACCACGGGGAAGATGGAGCACTAGTAGACCATCACAGGTCTACTTCTACATCACAGGTTTGACTTCAATAATGCAATAACAAAGCTGTGACCCAGAGACCCGGAAGCCACTTGGCTGCTACTGTAACCACTCTCATCACTCAAGAATTGGAGACTGGACAGTGGACAGTGCTCTACCCAAGACCACTGAGATTATGGAGGTTCAATTTTTAGTGTTGAAACAATGGCTACCAGCCAAAGTGCTTGTGTTTGTAAACAAGTGATGCAACTTGAAACTGAATGATCTAACTCTGAGGATCCTTTCGGCTCTATAATTTTACAATTCCCAAGTCACAACAAAAATTGGTCCCACTACAGTTCCATTAACTTGTAATTATCTTCTGTGATTGTAACGAAGGAGGACTGAAATTCATGGGTCTTCCAGCAGAACAGAAGCATTTATTGCTTGCGTCCTGCTGACTCCCTTGAAATGCGGTTATAGTAGTGTAATTGGCTTCTGTGATACTGGTCTGGTGAACTGGAGTTGGTGCCAGGCATATGGCAGTGGGATCACTTATGCTGTTGAGGCTGGGACTGAGCCAAAGGAGAAGCCTCTGGACCTCAGCGGCATGAATCTGGCAGGGAGGAGGGAGAGAAGGAGGATGAGGAAGCTGTTCCTGATCGAGACCCCACAGTCAGATGTCAGCTGTGTGTGTTGGGGGTGGACTCACCTGCCCTGCAGTAGGCAGGCGCTAGGGGTAAGGGTGGGTGGGATGAGCAATAGATTGGGTTGGAAGACGGCCATGTCAGCTGTGCCCTCAGCTTCCATTCATACTAGGATAGCTGACCTCATCACAGGAAATCTAGGCATTGGGAATGTTCAGGGCCTCGGCAAGTAGAAATGAGTTCGGGGCTCTTGGTCTTTACACAGCAGGACTTGCCTAGTGAGGAGGGGGTGCCGGGGTGTGAGCAGAGGAGCAGGGGCCTTGCAGAGCTACACCGGGTGTCGGAGCGCCTTCCTCCTGTGTGTCACCACTGGGGTTTAGAGTGGGCCCCAGTTACTGTGAGCAGAAACTCTACTAAACCAGCATTTCTTTCACTTGAATAGTATATAGACCTTTTTTTTTATTAATCAGAAAAGAAATTGTTACAAGCTAAATATCGGATTAAATGGTTTTATTGTAACTACTTAAATACATAAAAATACAAAGTTATAAACTTTTGCACATGGTATTACATAACTTCATAGAGCTAGGTATAATGACTAAAGAACATAGTGTTGTGTTAAGAATGCAGGTTCTGGAGTACAAACTACTTGGGTTCAAATCCTAGACCTATCACTTAGTTGGTGGGTAACCTCAGGCAGGTTTATCTCTCTGTGCCTCAGTTTACTTACTGGTAAGATGCAGGTAATGATATCTATGTCATAGGGTTGTTGTGAGGATTAAATAGCTAATACATGAAAAATGTTTAGCCCAGTGCCTGGCATGTAGCAAGCACTCAATAAGTGCAAGCTGTTATATTGGCTTTTTATATAAAACAAAGCCAATGTAGGAATGAGGCCCAAACACAACTGCAAAACCAATATTGCTCAAGTAAGCAACTCTAATTTAATATGACAGATGATGCCATTGTCCTGAAACTAATCAGTCATGTTGGGTTTAACAGTAGGAAGGTATGGTCTCAGGTTCAGTTCTGTATTTACTGTCTTTGATTCTTTGGGTTCGATGCTAATGCAGAGAATACCTGTTAGCCTGGTCTTGTTTGCTGGTTCAAAATAATCAGACCTCATAGTTTATTAAAACCTCTGCCCTTAAGCATTCCTCAAATGCTGATTTTAATGAAATGCTACCCGATAATTCTGTGGAACTATTGTGTTCACTCGAAAGTAAAGTTAGCATTGCTGCATCCTGGAAACCTGCTCTCAATGAGTGTTTAATTGCATAATAAGAACTAGGAACAGAAAAGTTCTTCATTGTTCATTTACTGGTACATTCATAATAAATATGCTTTTAAGTTGGGTGCGGTGGCTCACGCCTGTAATCCTAGCACACTGGGAGGCTGAAGAGGGAGGATCGCTTGAGCTCAGGAGTTCAAGACCAGCCTAAGCAAGAGTGAGACCCTCCTCCTCCCCGCCCCGGCCATCTCTACTAAAAATAGAAAAAAATTAGCTGGACGTGGTGGTGTGTGCTTGTAGTCCCAGCTACTCAGGAGGCTGAGGCAAGAGGACAGCTTAAGCCTAGGAGTTTGAGGCTGCAGCAAGCTATGATGACACCACGGCACTCTAGCCTGGATGACAGAGCAACACTGTCTCAAGGAAAAAAGAAAAAGCTTTCATAAGGTGGTAGGTTCAAAATGGACACAATGAGAATGTGTTCTGATTGTTACAAGGTGCCTTTGACTTTAGATACCAAAACACTGGGCATTCTAAAGACTCGGGACTATTTAATTTATTTTGGCCCCTTCATTGTTCATTATCACATGACGTCATTTGGCCTTCACATGGGGAGTATATATTTATGAATCTAAATCTAAATTATATGGCAGAATATCATTTTTTTAAAGAAAGATTACCATCAAAATAAAAACAGAAAATTAGAAAGCAAACCAAACTGACAGTCTTGTGGAGAGATGAAGACCCCCTGGGAATCCGAAGACTCTCTCACTTTGGTAACCCAGTATCTGGTGTATGCACGACCGGTGTGTATGCACGACCGGTGTTCATCAAATACTTGTTTCTGCATGGGCGAAAGTAAGGGAAGTGAAGGCAATTGCCCCTTCCTGTGGATGGGGCCAATAAGGCAGGAGCAGGTGAGAAGCTGGACACGTGAGAAGTTGTGGGCCTTGGGGCTCACCTTGGGCACTCCAGCTCGGGGGCACCTTCTGGGAACAATTAGGAGCAGGGATGGTTGGGCCAGGGTGTCAGGTCTGGAAAGGATGACCTAATTATCAGCACAGTGAGCAGAGGGTGGGGCCGAGATCCTGCCATTGGGATTGCACCAGAAACTGGGGCTGCCCGGCCCTGCAGCTGGGCCTGTGGGCAAAAACAGAGTCTGGGCAAACCGGTCCAGTGTGGAGACAGGGAGTGAGATAACCTCCACCCATGCACCGCATCCGGCTGAGCGGTGGGGCAGACCGCACGAGATATGTTCATAAGCGTGCTCATTGCCTCCATTGTGTTCAATTGGGGAAAAATCAGTTTTAACCTGAAGTTCAGAGCACACAGAATCCAATACACAACAATTTCCCCCATAGAACAAGGTGGTCCACATCAACAGCCATGTGGCCCACAGTGTGGTGGCCGATTCTTGGGCCCCAGCCTCTAGAGATTAGGATTCAATAAGTCTCTTTCAGAGCCCTGGTATCTGCATTTTAAACAAGCTCCCCAGGTGATTCCGATGCAGGAGGGCTGTGGCCCTGCCTTAACACACGCTGATCCACGGTTTCTTTAAAGGCTCAGCAGACCTGGTTTAGCTAAATAAGCTGCCGAGTTAATTAATTAAACAGCCAGACGATCTTTATTGATTTCTGACCACATGCAGGACTCTGTGCTGGGTCTCCGCGAGAGAGGCAAGTGTTCAGCTGTGCCTCCAGCCGGCCGCTCACTTTGTGCCCCACATTCGGTGCCTGCTATCTTTTTCCTGTAATTAAGCCTTCCTCTCGTGCCCCACTTTTACTCACTGGGCACCTGTATTGTTCCCCTGTGCCAGAGTCTGTGCTGGTATTTGTCTCTTTGTTCCTCTGGAATCGGACTTCCAGGCTGCCCTCAGGACTTGGGTCCCCTATGATCCCAGCCTGCTCCCTGCTGTCGGATTTCCAGAAGCTGCAGGGGTCACCTGCCTGCCCTTGGCCCCACTCCCTGAGCAGCCATGCTGGTGCCTATCCCTAGTCGCAGCTGCTGGGATAAGTCTGACCCAAAGGCATCCCGTCCTGGGCAGGCCGGAGGTGTGTGTTGCTGGGAGAGATGAACTGGTTCCTTTCTTGGGGATTTGGGAATTTGGAGTCTAGTGATGGGTGCTGGAAGATCATGGAGCACTTAGGTGCTAGTTCTGTAGATTGGTTATAGTTGTTATAAATTATTCCTGAAACAACTAGTTTTAAGGAACGTAATAAAAAGCACAGACAGCAGAAAAGAGAATGGCCATTTCTCAACTGCATCAGTTCTACCCTTCTTGAGGTCTGGCTGCTCAGCTTAACCAGCATGTGTGTCCTTTCCATAAACCTTGTTTTTCTAAGTCAACAAGTCCTGGCTAGAACAGCTCCTCTACCTGCCTCTGCACTCCATGTCCCTCCTCACATACCTGGACAGCCGCCCACCCATCAGCATGCTCCATGTCACGCTATTTCTCTCACCAGGACGGAATTCTCTTGCCTGTGTGGGACGTGGCCCCAGGGCCCAGGCTCCTCATTTGGGGAAGAGCCCATCCCATGACCAGCTGTGTTGCTGATGTGGCCTCATGTTTAGGCTTGTAAAGTGTTAAGTTTTTATTTCTGATCTGTTCCTATATTTTGGAAAAGCAATATTACTTTCTAATATTTTAAAGACTAGGAGCCATACCTTCTCCATTCCCATCTTGTAGCAAACTTTACACTTACCTGTGGAAAGAAATGTGATTTACGAGGAAGTGATATACGATACTTTTCTTTCAGGTTGCTGAAATTTTTTCTCGAAGTCCTGATTATATGGAAATTCCTGCACAAATGTGTTTTGTGTTTGTGTTTGTGTTTGTGTGTGTGTGTGTGTGTTGGAGGGGTGGAGACAGAAAACAGAAGGATTTCCTAATTGTGATTCCTGATGTAAATATTGCTGAACTTCATTCTTTCTACACCAGGCTGTTGTGACATTCCATGAAGTTATTCTTCCTGTTCTTTTCCTTAGCAATGTGCATGCAGTACCTGTCAGATTTCATGCTTCTAGAAGTCATTGCTGACTGGTAGTTAGTGTATACTTTTCCTTCTTTTTTCTCCTTTGCGTTTCCCTTGTTAGTGTGTTCATCTCTCTAGCAGTTGAATCAAATTGTTCCTGAAACCAGCATCCCACCACAGGGTCAAAGTTTCCGTCTGCAGTGGCTGTGGCTCGCATTGTTGTGGAATTTACTGGGCTCTCTGAGTTCTGTCCAGCTGAAAGGCAGCACTATTCAAGAGGTCTTTTTTTTTTTTTTTTTTTGGCTGCCTGGGACAACCTGGGATAACCACCCAGCCCTGGTATGTCTGATTGTGCTGGAGCTGAAAGATGGCACCAACGATCACACTGGAGTGTGTTCTTGTGAGTGTGTTGGAATGTAAGAAACATTTACTGACAGTGAACTAACTATAAGACCTGGTGCTGGGTAACGTAAATTGGTGAAGGTAACTGTACCTCTAGGGTTTTTTATGACAGTGAAAGAGAAAAAACATTTACAAAAATAATTATAACCCAATGCCCAATGAAAGAAGTGCCAGGTGCTTCTTTCACATAGACATGAACTGCTATGGAAACCTATGCTACTCTGTCTACCCGCCAACTCTCACGACACGAGGGAAAGATTATTAAAATGACTTCTGTAGGATTATAAAATTCTAGAGCTGGCAGAAAACTTGGAGATTATTTAATTTGTGGACTTTAAATGTTTGACTGTAAACCACACTAAGCAATAGACTTTACACTGAGACCCAGTGTGCATGGAGGTAGATACGCAACTGAAACTTGTTTTACAAACAGTACTTTCTTGCCACGTGCATTTTCTACTTGTTTTATTCTATTAATTGAAAATGCTGTTTGCAATCCACTAAACTGAATTCCTGACCCATGAAGATCAAACTGTTGCCTGGAGTTTGAAAACATTGATGTGGTCCAGCCGCTCACTTGTACACTGTTCGGAGCCATGGCCTAAGCCTTACCCTCCCTCCTTCATAGCTGAAGTTAAGTTTCTGTTTCCCAGGAATGGTGAGTTTCGCTTTACAGCCAGTGACCTCATATGCATATCCTGCTGCTGATTGGTCAGTCCTTTTTTATTTCTAATTTGCATTGTGATTGGGCGTTCCCCTCTCGCT